>JAQGAU010004518.1:0-11503 GCA_034698045.1 Paramacrobiotus richtersi | reverse complement strand
CGCTTTTGCTAACACGTTCGTTTGTTTTTCTCATATATTACTGCCACCTCCTGTGCAAACTTTCTGGTTGGGCCATTCGTACGAAAATGCTGCCTGCAACATCATGAAACGGTAGTTTAGCAGAAGCTTCATTACACTGATTTTGACGAAAATTTGAGAGAAATAAAGATCTCAGATATGCATATTATTTTTTTCTCTGCAATATCCTTTAAGGGCACCAATACACGTATCTTGGTAACATACCGAAGCTACATACGAGTCATAAGATACGAGGCGGCAGAAATGCTTGTGCCAAAAGTGCGATTGGTACAAATGACTTTTTCCGGCAGAAATCATTAATTCTACGAATGGAGGCAATCGCTGTTAACCGCAGTGCACCGCCGGTGCGCGGCGGCTGAGCCGTCTCCATGCTGATATGTATGTATTTACTGCTAATAATTGAAGAGACAAGAACGGCAGTTTGTGCTTGGTTTGCCTGAGCAAATTACTGATAGAAAATCAATGCGAAATAATTAAAAAAAGGAAATTGGGATGTCAGTAAGCGGTGAAATATGCGCCAAAGCATATATCAGATCACTGTCATTAAATTACAAGCCAAGACAAAATGTTACTCGCAAATCTTTCTTGCCGAGGATCGAGCATGCAGCCACTGAAATTCCGCAGTGATATTCATACAACTGTGGCACGCGGTCAATCGGAAATCATGTTTCTGAAAAATTGTGGCACACCTTTAATTTCTCATCTATTCTTGATACTTCTATCGAAGCATCACCTGCCTCCCACGTCTTGTTTCACATTAATCGAATACTGATTGTCAGTGGCAGAGATGCACATATCTAAAACGTGCCATATCTAGAGATGCATGCTGGCTTTCGTCGAGAACTCTAATCGGGCTGTACATCGTCATATACAGAACTTGCAAACGGTGCAGAAATGCCTGTGCCTGAAGTGTATCAGTACAAGAAATAACTTTTCTACCAAGTTCTGTTACCATAGCCATTACTACTTACTAGCACTCATTACTACGAATGTCGGCCGTCGCTATAAACGGCACCGCTACATTCCCATTTCTGCACTCATCTGGTGTTGCCGAACACAGCCCGTGTTCAATTTAATTACCTCCCCTAAAACTAATACTAATTGCAAAGTGACCTATTCGAAACGGAAATTAGAATGTCTGTAACCATGTTGCCGATGCATCTGTATAATCACTTTCATTACTGCAAAAAGAAAATTTGATTTGCTAACTATTTCTTCCATCACGAGAGGCAAGCTAGCTACTGCATGCAGCCACTGTCATTCCACAGTAATTTCTAGGCAACTGAGGTCGAACGGAAACAAATTGAAAAATGTGTGGCGTACTGGTCACTTCTCATCTTCGACTTCTATCGAAGCATGTCTTGTTCTACATATATTAATCAAACACTGAGGACTGCCTGTTCACTATGAATAATCGGCATCTGGTCTCGGGGCCCGTTTTCTTGTTTTTCCGCCCATAATTACAGAGAATTTTATGAAAATATACCCGCAACAGTTGCCCATCGCCTCCTCACCCCGACGTCAACGCCTCAAATCAAAATGAACAACCTAACGAACGGTACTGCTGCCGGGTTGGGCGCGTTCACAAGAATTATCAGCATGGCTTCCTTTGCAAACAGCACTGCTAACGCTGCACACTGGAGCTTTTCGCCCATACTAAAAACGATTCTTTATCCCTGCGTGATGATCCTTAACGGAACAATCGTTTTTATTTTCGTTACGGACAAGAATCTTCACCGGCCTTTTAACATCTACCTAAGCAATCTATTAGTAGCCAATTTATGCGTGTATGTTCTCAGCACACCCTTCGAAATCATCAAGTCCCTGTATCGCACGTGGTGGCTAGGATTCGTCGCCTGCACAGCCAGCCTATACGGTAATTGGGTGGTGGTAGCAGCCATGGTTTATTCCCATCTGTTAATTACGCTCAGCCGCATTTGGGCCGTGAAATTTCCGCATTCGTATCGACGAAACAGTACCAAGAAAATGTCTTGTATACTGTGTCTTTCTTCATGGGTTTTCGTCCACTGCTTGGGCCTCCCAGCTGTCATCTTGGATGCGGTATATTACCGTCGGCCAGCAGCTACGGGTTGCCGCCTGAACGTCGACTCCTTGGCTACTTATTATTCAACATATGAGATCGCAATCCTGTTACCGAATGTGATCATTATTGCAGCGTACCCGTATCTGTGGTGGATGAGCGGTCGGCGCCGGTTTCGCAGTGCGGTTCGGCCCATACGAAATGGCCACGTTAACACAACAGAACAACGCCAATCCACGCTGCGAGCACAAGTAACAACAGCGTCCAATGTTGTCACAGTGCCGACGCCCGGTGCAGGGCGTATTGATAAAAGCAGTCGTCGCGCTTTTATTGTTCTGACGATGCTCACTGTCAGTGTGGCCGTTTGCTGGACTCCGTCAAACATTTTCTTCACGCTACTGAGCTATGGTTTTGCCGTGGATCTCCAGTCCGTGTTTTTTCTTGTGTCATATGTTTTATTCAACCTGCAGCCGGCGTTGGATCCGATACTTTTTGTGGTTACGATGCCCGGTCTTCGCAAAGCGATTTCTGAGTTGATTCCGCGGGATCGATAAAAGAAACACTTCGTTAGAAACACAATTCTTCCTATATATGTACACGCAAGTTCAGACGTTCCCAGGATTGAACATTGTTTTCCCAAGTAATACGCCTGCATCTGAAGAGAACTGGCTGCTTCGGTTTTCACTCAATTTAGTTCCGAATTCCTGTATGACTTTATGTCGTATGATGTTAGTATTTAAAGCATTCTCCAAGGAACCTTCGAGGTCGATCGTGCAACTGCCAGATCCCGCGCTCACAACTCGCGTTCCAACTCATTCACATATATTCTTGTATCTTTTCCCATAAACCCCAACACCGCATCCTGTTTTACCGAGGCTAACCATGCGAGCGAAAACTTCCTAGCATATCGTATTGAAACTACTGGTCTGTGGCTTAACTATCAATCGTTCTTTTTTTGTGCACTGTTCTGTCTAGTTGAGTTTTTTCCTTGCAGGTATGAAAAAACGAAACGACAACGATGATTCGTCGCCCGGTTATCTTACCAGAAATAAATGTTGTTTAATTTCAGGATTTCAGTTGTTTGCCTCTCTGTTGCGGCAGTAATTATATTCGTGATCCATTAAATGGTTTCTTCTGTGGTACGATCCCAAACGAACAGGAATTACCTACTATAATGGCGCCAAACATTTCGGCGCGGACCATTTAGTAGCGGGCCGAACGGAATTTAGTAACCAGAAACAGAACAGATTCGACACAAAATTGGCGGCTTTAATCCTTTACCAACGCGTCGCGATTATCAGAGTCAGAATGGTGGCGTTACTAGCACTGAGCCGGCTCAAACAGGCAACCTAAACTAAAAAACTAACAATGAACGTAATCCAAGAAGGTTAATCAGTAATATACGGATAAACAGAGAAACTAATAGGATAAGTCAAAAATGTAAGCCTAGAATGTACAGATAAATCTAGCAGGTTAACCAGGAAGGAAATAAGAAACTAGCAATGGTACGGCAAGAGCTGACACACTTAGATCTGTTTCTTTAATTATCTGTACAGTAATTAGAGCCCAGCATCTGTACTGTGTGAATAAAAACTGGAAATATTGGTATGATACACCATGGACTTGGCCAAGTTGCCCATCGTCGCGATGCCCTGAAAGGCACGCAACAGTAGTGCATTTCATAAGTAACGCTTCCGTACGCAGTGACAAGAGCATGATAATTTTTTCATCGGTCTCCTACACGTCTCCCGGATGCTGACTTACTTCCAGATCCCGACAGCAAATAAGTTGTGCTTCCCAAAGCGCGCCATTAATTTTTCAACTGTTCCGTCAAAACAATACTAATTCCGGTGCGGTGCAGACGCATTATCGGTGCACCGAATACATTACTACCAAATCGGAGCGAAGGTAATGCAAAAAAGCGAAATTCAATAACAACCTTTTGTCGCTTCTGGTAAATCCAGCAGTTACCTGTACCCTTTTGTAAATTCGCATTTGAGAAGTCATGCTAATAAATACCGAGGAAATCTGTACCGCTAAACAGTCATTGGTCACCATCGCGTGACCCCCGAAACAGCTGCCGTGTCCAGCACATGCTTTATCCCCTTATTTCCACACTTAGCGAAAAAAGTCGCTTCTGGCACTCATTTCTTGTTCACAGGCGTTTCTGCCACGTCCTGTGTTACTGGTTGGTGCATGCGCACCAAGATTGTTACGATATCACAATGAGCACAATGCATGAGTCATGTTTTCAAGGTCACTGTGTCCCGTAAAAGGGTTCATGGGAAATGCACCCGTCTACAGTCCTTTCATATTTTCCCATATTACAGAAAATTCCCTCCTATGTTCTAACCCGTTTCCGTGTGACTTTTTGGTTTATTTTCATTCCTAATGTTTTCTCGAAGTTATCGCTATATAAGGGACGCAATTCTGCTGCTGAAGGTCGCTGCTGATTTAGTGTGGATTAAATGTCTAAGCAACCACCAGTCGAGTTTGTTCCGTTTATTGCGTTCGATTCATAGTTGTAACAAGATGCTGCATGCAACCGCCTGTATGAGTAAGTTTAGTAAAAGCGTCATCACATCACTTTTAATAAAAATTTCAGAGACATGGGAATCTCAGTGGCAGATTTGCATGTAAGATGCTCGTTTTTGACTGTTATCGGTCTGCACATCTTGATATACGGAACTTCATACAGAAATGCGAACATACATACAGAACATAATATATACATGCAGAAATGCTTGTGACGCTGGATTAGGAAATAAGTATTTCCAGCAGCAATCATTATGGCACGAATGCAGGCAGTCGCTATAAATTATCAGCGGTGCGGCGCGCCTGGGCCACCACTACGCTGGTTTGCTGTTGCTTTTGATGGATCGAGAAATTTGTTCTTGAACTACATGAGTAAATTGCCGATTGCAAATAAAGGCGACCTAATTAAAACCGGAAATTAGAAGCCTGTGCAACCATCGAAAGATGCCGATAAAGCATATTTCTAATCACTGTCACTGCAAGCCAAGGAGATATTTGTTCGCATTTACTTCATCGAGAATCGGGCCTGTAGCCACTGACATTTCGCGGTGATATCCATACAACTGCGGCACGAGGTCAAACGGAATTATTGTGTCTTACAAATTGTGCCGCACCTTTAATTTCTCATCATAGACTTGCAAGAAGGCTGAAGAAGCGTCATTTTTACTGCACGCGGTGCAAAAATTTTATCAAAGAGTCATCTACCCTCCATGTCTTGTTTTGTATTGTGCGACTATTAGGGGCATATTTCTCACCTTGAATAATGGAGGCATTCACATCTGATGACCGTTTCCGTAATTTTGCCTGCTATAAAAGTACAGACAAATAGAATAACTTACCCCATCAGTTGTCAACCACCGCCTTGCGCCGACGTCTACGTGTCTGTTCAAAACGAGCAGCTTAACGAAACATTACTGTAACCGTGATGGATGCGTCCACAAGCAATGTTTCCGCAAGCATGGTTTCCATTGCAAATAGCACTGCTATTGTGGCCCGCTGGAGCTTTTTTCCCATATTAAAAACCATCCTTTGCCCATGTGTGCTGATCCTTAATGGCACACTCGTTTTGTTGTTCGCAATCAAAAAGCCTCTACACCGCCCCTTTAACATCTATCTAAGCAATCTTCTTATATCTAATTTATGCGTGTATGTCTTTTGCACACCTTTCGAAATCATCAAATCTCTGTACCGCAAGTGGTGGCTTGGATCCGCCGCCTGTACAGTCAACATGTACGGAAACTGGGTAGTGACATCAGCCATGATCTATTCCCATCTATTAATTACTGTTAATCGCATTTGGGCCGTCACGTTTCCGCATTCGTATCGACGGAACAGTACCAAGAAAATGTCGTGTCTACTGTGCCTTTCTTCATGGTTTTTTGTCCACTGTCTAAGCCTCCCGGTTATTATATTGGATGCTATATATTACCGTCGGCCAGGTGCTACTGTTTGCTACCTGAACGTCGCCTTCTTTCCCAATTATTATTCAGCATATGAAATCGTAACCATATTACCGAATTTTATCATTATTGCAGCCTACCCGTATCTGTGGTGGAGGAGCTCTCGAAGTCGGTTTCGGAGGGCCGTTCAACCCATACGAAACGGCAACGCTAACACAACGGAACAAGGCCAATCCACGCATCGCACCCAAGGAATAGCATCGTCCAATGTGGTTGCAGTGCCAACTCATCCGTCCGGCGCGCGGCGTCCTGTTAAAGACAGTCGTCGCGCTTTCACGGTATTGACAATGCTAACTGTTAGTGTGGCCGTCTGCTGGACCCCGGCAAATATCTTTTTCATACTGAAGAGCTATGGTTTCCCTGTCGATATACAGTCCGCGTTTTTTTATGTGTCGGTTGTTCTGTTCAGCCTGCAGCCGGCGATTGATCCGATATTTTTTGTAATTACAGTGCCCGGTCTGTGGGCGGCGATTCTCGAGTCGTTTTCGCCGGGTCGCTAAGACAGTTGTCCTGGACATACAGCTTTCCCTGCATACAGTTTCAGACCTCCCCTAGAAACATTGCAGTTTATTGCCGGTGTGACGGAACAAGATCTGAAAACTATTAATCCCAGACCTGAAGAAAGCCTGGTGCGGCTTCTTTGCTCTTCACTCAATCTACGTACGTCCTTATGATTCACGTGTTAACGCTAAAAGCTTTATCCAGGGATCTTTAGCCCCTAATTGTGCAACAGCCGGGTACCGCGTGCACAACTCGCTTTACAATTCATGTATGTTTATTGTCATATCTTTGCAAAACAAAAACTGCAGTACCGCATGCTGTTTTATCGAGCATGTTTGTTCGGACGAACAGTTTCTACCGAAACGTATTAAAAGTACAGTTCAGTTGCCGTAGCCATCTTATGTTATCTTGTAGTGCGCTGTACCAGCTGAACCTCTGCCCTGCAGCTCCCGGAAGACTAAAACGACGACCGTGACTCGTCCGTTTTTTTAAGCTGAAATAAGCATTTGCCGCATTGTTATAGGATCCCCGACAATAATTATGTCCGTGGTACATTAGTTGTGTTGGTTTATGATACGATCCCAAGCGAGCATCGACTGCCTAATACTCGTATAAAGCCAAACATTTCGGCGCGTAATATGTGGAAGCGGCGCGAACGGCGCGGCGACATTTAGTATCCATGAACAGAACGGCGTCGAGACCAAAACGAGGTTTTTCCGACATGTCGCTGTTACCAGAATGGCGCCGTCATTGGCGCGGCTACTAAAATGGTGCCGACTTACTGTATTAATAAGAAACCAAGCATGTAAACCAAAACGTAACCTAAGGTCCTGAGAATGTAAACCGAAAATGTGAACCTAGCATGTAAATCTAGAAGGTACACTAAGAACATACGTACAACGGCAACTAAGAAACTAAGAACAAGATAAATTTACGAGGGCACCACAAAGCAAGAACTTAATAGCTGAATCAGCCAAGTAAAATAACATTAGGATGAACAGTTAAGAACGGTGATGTAGGCCACTGAGTAGAGATAATCGACCGAAGCGAAGCTAAGGTCCTCCATGTTGAAGAGTTTTGCGAGCAAATCCGGTTGTTGCTAACCATTGTTGGGTATTACGATAACTCAGTTAGTTCTTGCCCGCGTGGTTCGAGCAGGCTGCCAAGGTGTAAAAGGCTACCTTTCGTTTCTCGGAGATACAGTAAATCCAACCAGAATCCGCAGGTACCCTTAGATAAATCCACTTTTGCGAATCACGCTCGCAAAACACCTAGTGAATCTGCACCGACGAACGGTCCATTGATCAACACGACGTGACTGTTGGAACGGCAGTTGCGGGCAGCAAAAGCTTTAATTCGAAGCTGATTTAACCACGCTTCTACATACCTGGCGGAAAGATTCATTTTTGCTGCTCATTCTGTTTGCTCCTGTGCAAACTCACGTGCTGGCGCATTGGTACGAAAATCTTACATGCAAGATCGTGGAAAAGCAGTTTAACAGAAGCGTCACTACATCCCTTTTTGACAAAGATCTAAGAAACATAAGAATCTCATTGGCAGCTTTTCATGCACCGTGGTTGTTTTTGACTCCTGTGGGTCTGCACATCTCGATATACGGAACTTGCACACAGGGTGGCGAAATTGTAGTCAGAATTGAGAAAAGCTTTGCCGAAAGTGTAAGCGTCAAAAATGACTTTTTCCAGTAGTAATCAATAGTTTTACAAATGGAGGCGGTCGTATAAATCGCAAAGCGCCTGTGCAACCTCCACGCTGATTTGCTTTTGGACCAAGAAAGACGGCTTGTGCTTAGTTTAGCTGAGCAAATTGCTGATTGCAGTCCAACGTGACGTACCCAAAAAGGAACCGGTGAAACACGCCGCCAAAGCAAATATCTAATGACTGTCATTACAAACGGACGAAATTTCCTCGCACTTCTTCTCGAAGATTGTGCACGCACCTAAGCGGAAACGTACCTTAACTCTGAAAAATTGTGGCGCACCTTTTATTTGCCAGTTTTACTTTGGTAGAAGCACCACTAACCCCTCACGTCTTGTTTTATATTAAACAAACACTGACGAGTGCTGCCTGTTAACTACAAACACTAGGCAGATTGACATTTGATAAACGTTTTTTTAATTTCGTCGCCCATATTACTAGGGAACATATACCGGCATCACTGGCCCGCCACCTTCCCAAGCCGGTGCCAACGTGTAAAATTAACATCAGCCACTTTACGAACACCACTGCAGCCGGGATGGATGCGTCCACAAGCAATATTAGCATGGTTTCCTTTGTAAACAGCACTGCTGATGTGGCACACTGGAGCTTTATGCTCATATAACTACAGTTATGATTTACATGCAGCCAAAATCCCGCAGGTAACATGGGTTTTGTTTATTGGGCGCGATGTTGTTCACCGAACGTTATACGTAAAACAAGCCCGATAAAACGTAACTAACATGAACAGCATGGGTAAAAGAACAAACACAAAAGGAAACAATCAAACGTCACTTTCTCTGAGCGGCATTCACTCGCCCAACACCCCAGAAGCAACACCAACAGAAACCTTGTTATTGAACACACTTTTCATTTTACTTTCGAGCGACACGTACTTCTGGTGACAACCGCTGCGCCAGCCACCTTGTGCCTTTCAATTCATCAGTGCTTGCACCATGCAGAATTCCCGTGGTAGCTCCCCCTCGTCGAAAAGAGTGGGGAGAAAACAAACTAGGTTGCAATCCGGCACTTTTTAGAATTTTTCTGAGCAATTCGGTAAACTTTTGTGCAGAGAGATGAGCGAGCGTCCCTGCGTTATTATAATACGAAAATAGCGGGTCATCCGGTTTAAAAGAAACTCGTGCGCACAAGCAGCGAAAAGCATCCACTGGGCACAGTACAGAATTCGGCACAGGTTGCATTGGGATCATCGTTGTTGTTCCCAAGAATCGATTCGTTTTCAAAATTGGTACCTCGACCGTGATGTTGAACTTGGTCAACTTGATGTTTTTATAGCGGACATAAGCGTTATTATTGCGTGCCCAAAATAAATTACTTCTCCTTAACAGGGTATAGAAGGCAAACAGGCAGGCACACCAAAAGGCTTTTCAGCAGGATGCAGCGATTAAATTTAACGATTTATGTGAAAGCAGTAAATGTTTTGCTTGAATCCCGACTTTACGGTTTGGTGCTTCAAATCTTACACGCTTTAGACCGGCTAGCGGTAGCTGGACGCGGTGATGCTGCAAATTTGGTGCAGGAAGATCGGCAGCGTGGTGCAGACTGACCAACTCTGACACGTAATTCACTACGGATGAATATTCCATTGTTTTCGACAAATAAGCAATATAGGTACATAGCAACTGTTCTCGGCTCTGCCGGCAGTGCTAAAAACTTAAATTTCATGCAAAAATTTTCCAACTTCTCCCACTGCACTTTGCGTGTTTTTAGTGAGGTACTTGCATTGGCTGAAAGCTGTAACCTTTTCAACGTCGTTTGTAGATCGTGCATTCGGGTACCTGAAAAAACATTCGGTATGAATTTCTGCGGAATTGTCTTTCCTACCGAATAAAGATAAAAATCGTTCTCTGTGGAAGTGACTTTCGCTCAAACGGCTTAACGCATCTGCAATATTGTTTTCACTCCCAGCGATATGTTTAGCAGTAACCACGAAATTAAAATCGCACGACGCGTAAAAAAGTAATTTAAGCCACTTCATCGCTTGGCAATTACTACTGGTGCCGCGGTTCAGAAACGAGACGGTTGAGGAGTTGTTGCTTATAATAACGACTGCACAATTACGAAGCAACTGGCACCACAAAAGTACGGCAACACATGCAGATGTCATTTCAAGGAAATTGATATTTCCTTCTAAACTTCCGTGAATTATGGGTGTTGCAAGCCAGCCGCTACACAAACTAGAGTGTACAGGTGCAACGTTTTCTTTCCACGTACCGGCAACCCAACTGGAGCCCATCACTGCTCCGAACCCGGTCAGAGACGCATCCGTATATATGTATACACGCCGACGTTCCTTCCCAAATCTGGGACAATTTATGCCGTTCAACTTAGGGGCGACAGTTGTCCACCATAACAGTTCAGTACGAATTACATTTGTAATTCTTAGATGATGATGACCTTCTCTAAGAGATGTCATCACAACGATAAACAAGCGCGAAAACGTACGAGCACCGCGCACAGCACGAGACGCAAAACAAAAAAGACCCACCAGCTGTTGCAATTCTTTCTTTGCGACCTTTGTTCTGCGCAGAACAGAAGTGCACATAGATATTATGTTAAAAATTTTATCTTCCGGAAGCTCGACAAGCTGCAACGCTGAATCAAGTATGAGCCCTCCAAACTTAATTCGTTGCGTTGGGCAGATAACTTTGTTCCAGTTTATCGGAAATCCCAGCTCAATGTGCAGTCTGATCAACGTATTTTGGCCAAGCACGCAAATCTCTGCGGTGGCACCGATAATCAAAAAATCATCCAGATATGGTACAATTATAATGCCCTTTAGTCTTGCCAGTCTTGCAACGGCAGAAGAAATCCGGTGAAAAATGGATGGTGCACACGCCAGTCCAAAGCACAAGCTGTTATCGACAAAATATGATTTCCAACCGTCCATGTCCCACCAACACCCTTGATACTGCCGGTGCGGTGGGTAAACGGGAATTTGTCGGTACGCGTTTTTTATGTCCACAATTGCGTAAAAACAGTTAGGTGAGCTTAGCGAAATAGCAACATCGATACGTGCAAACGAAAACTGCTCGGGACTCACAAAGGAATTAGGTGATCCACATAATGGCCTACTGCAGTCAGTTATAGGCCGTGGCACAATCGAGTCTTTCTGTCACGTCCTGACGCTCGCTGGCTCTTTATTCAACTGACTATCGCAGAACTCAACTGTAGCTAAGATCGTGGAATA
>JAQGAU010004517.1:0-11504 GCA_034698045.1 Paramacrobiotus richtersi | reverse complement strand
TAACATGCCTCCGAAAGACAAGCATCCTTCGAAGAATAAGAACATCCACGCGACAAATGAAAAAACGGCCGATAGTGCTTCTCCGGAGTCAATGTCTCACAGTCAGGAGCACACCGTTCCAGGTTAAACAACTCATGGCAGCACTTTAACTCTATCCTGTGACTCATGGGTAGCTAGGCGAGAAAAGTAAAACTCAACCTGCGCTGTTGTTTAGCAGAGGTTCCTCTAACTCCGCTCACTTCAGTTGGCGAACCACCTGCGCCTGCTAAAACCCAACTGGATCTGATTATGGAGGAAATCAATGCGACGGAAATCCGACGACCCACTCGGAGTACGCGGCTTAAGGTGGTACACGGACTAGAACCGTTCTATAAGGTTAGTCATCAAAGATCAGTCATTTAAGGAGACGGCTTTTTCGTCCCAATATGCAGACAACAGAATCTAGAAAGGTCAAATTGGCAGAAAATGTCTAATTCGCCACTAAGTTAGGCAGACGAAAGCCTAATTCATCTACAGAATTTGCACAAAGGCAATGTTTCGGAACAGGAGTGTTAAACCTACGGTAGTGTTCAAATTGGTATCATAACTACTCATTAGTTCTATTTGCTGCTACGATTCCTTACGACTCATATACGAGGTTATTTTCCTCAACGTATTGTGTTCGAGTTGACAAGGTCAAGCACGGTGAAGTACCCGCACTTACAACATGCGTGCGTATTAGATAGCCTCAAGCAAAAGAACCAGGACTGGTAGTGTGGAAGCATCTCCAGTTCCCAGTTTTGGAAAGACTTAACACGGCCGAAGACTACCAAGCAATTCGCGAGTAGGTATTCACCTGTCTGAGTTCTTTGGTTATGTTCACAGCTAGGCGCTGTTTGTAGCATTTTGTCCGAGTGTTTTGCCTTGTTGGATGACGGAACCAATCCCCAGCACGCGATCGCTTTGGATCTGTTTTGCCAGGTGATCCGAAAGGCGACTGAAATGCAGTTCGATTTCCCGCAGACATCGTCGTTCTTCGGGATAATCCACGAAATACATAACAAGATGCTCGGTAAAGTACCAGCACAGGTCCACCTGTCTCTGTATCCAAGCTGGCGGTCGTTTCAGAAACACCAGTAGACAACTTTGTGGAATGTCTGGAGTATCTCGATGCTTTGCTGGCTCACCATGTTATCAAGGTGATGACTACAGATCACGTGAAGAGTTGTTAAAACTATAACTTGTTTCTTAGCGTCCGCCGTGGTCAGCAAGGATTTTCTCCGAACAGGAAGCCAGAGAAATCCGAGAATTTGCTATCCGCAACTATTTTCGATACTTCCACATGTACAAACATGTGTTTACTCCAACGGTAAGATACGTCAATAAATACCATTTATTTGTTGCCTTAATAGATACATTGTTAACACCGATAAAAACCTAAGCACAGACGGATGACATGCTTCTGTAAAATCTTCTTGTAGAGTAACCTCAGCGGTACAGTCCGTAAATCGTAAATGGTCTAATGATTCATCTACGGCAGCACTTCAGCATGCATTTCTGGTATAAACCGTCCTGGAACATTCCTTTTACCGAAAAGCGTTACCAACGCTTTGATCGGCAGGGTATAAAACCTGGCAATGGCAATTGCCACTGGCAACGCCATCTGGCAGTGGCAACGCATTTCTGGCAATGCCAGCGGTAAAACCTGGCAATGCCACAATAAAACCTGGCATTGCCATTTTAACCCGTTATTTTAACTTTCAAAAAATATTTGTACGAAAGGGGTTAATTTTTCGGCAAAGAACGTAAAACTACAACAAATAAATCGGCCCGGACCTGGTCAAAAAGAGGTCAGAGGCGCCTATTCGACCACAGTCAGCTTCGGGTACCAATGTAAGCAGCCAGCGTTATTACTATACTGGATTGACAGGGACAGGATATGGGAGGGTTTAAAACCTGGAAGTGGCAATTTAACATCCAGTCTGAAAGTCACTCCCAAAAAATGACAACTGGCTCAAACATGGGTATACAGGAGAAAGTCTGGAAGCATTATATTTAGCGCTCTCAAGCATAAGCTGATAACTAAGCGAAGTCTAAGAAAGTAACCCGCGAGTTCTATGGCTTTCCATAGATTATAGGGTGGCGCGCATACTGGGCTGAACATAATTTCTTTTCTTTTGAACGGGTTCTGACCATTACAGTTTATTTCTCAATCGTGACATCATAATATTTACGGTATAAAGTAAAATCCATGGGAAACCCAGCGGCGTTGAATGATCGGATTCACACTCTCGAAGAGACAAACTGTTTCAGAGTAACATAATATGGAGATATTATATTCAAGATATTAGATATTATACAACGAGTGAGGATGCATGCTGTTCTCCCGTTACTAGTGGATTGGCTACACTTCCCACGAGTCCTTGCATTCGGGTGTTACCTTACTCACTAATCAGTAACGCAGAAGGAAGATTGATCGAAAGGTTACCCTTAATTAAGGGAGTAATTACTCATTGTAGTTATTTAAAGAAACAATACATAATTAATTTTGTTCTTTTATTTACTAGCAAGCGGCTTCGCACGAACTTTCATTTTACTATGTACATATCCCAAAGCACACGGTACTAAGTGACTACTTTGCCAGAATGGAAATAATAATATCGAAGCGTGTGTCCAGCATGGGAGTTTGGTCACTTTTTCTCATTTTTCGAAATTGAGATATTACCAGCTTTAATATCATTCGTGGAACGCAAATATCTGTCGCCTCAACGTAAATAAAACATACTTACGTAATTACGTGAAGTTCACACAAACTTCGAATACGTACAGCAGTCTGTGTATTAAGTGACTGGAGTTATGGAAAACTGCATAGCGCATCGATGGCTTGTACTGCTGCTGCTGCGTGGTGGGTACTGGCAGTTATCAGTTACGCACCTTGTACGTTGAGAAACAAATCTGTACGCGTTACCCCAGCACTGACGTTATTAGTCAGTGTACAAGTTGTGCGTGTTAGCGCGTGCAGAGACGGAAAGCAAAAACGGTAGGACAGTTGTGCTCCGCAAATCTGCGGCGAGTTTGATTGTATCGTCAAGTATCGTCAACGCCTGCGGTAATCTAAACAACTGAGCGGACAGCTTTGTGTCTGTTTCTGATGTTGTTGCAGCATGCAACGGTCACTGTCGTTTCTATAATCATAGCAGCTGGCGTAATATATCCAGCGCATAAGAAAACATGACAGAGAATCATTGTTTTACCGCTATAACTCATGATAGTGGTGTCTCCTTTGCCATGCGGTAGAACGTTGTCGATCTTCAGCACAAATCCATTTTAATAATTTGATTTATAATTAATGATTTCGTGTTCTGTATTTTTTTATGCTCTGGATATATTAGGAAGGTGTACGGTATGTTTGGTACAGATCCCGCCCACGCACTTGGCAAAGCTAAAACAGTGTCCACACTAATCATTCAACGATACATAAAGTACAGAGTATTAACGTAAGGATATCTCTGCACTGGTTGCCGTACGGCATGCATTTTGTTCGCATGCACTTTTTACCATGATGCTACGTATTCAATCGATATACTGCGGCACCTGGATCCGCAAATGGCAGGGATGTCAAAATATGCTCGCTGATATACGTATACCGGAAACTGACGTAAGGTCCATAGAATTCTTTTGACCCTTTTGGACTTATGCCGACTCATTCATTATCATTAATTTCATTCTTTTCAAAAAACTTACCCACCAATCGGACAAGCATTATCGGATAAGACAACAATAGCGGGTCAAAATGGCAGTGCCAGGTTT
Source organism: Paramacrobiotus richtersi (assembly GCA_034698045.1). Taxonomy (NCBI): domain Eukaryota; kingdom Metazoa; phylum Tardigrada; class Eutardigrada; order Parachela; family Macrobiotidae; genus Paramacrobiotus; species Paramacrobiotus richtersi. Next base: position 7,715 of record JAQGAU010004517.1, on the reverse strand, counting down.
TATTGTGGCAACGCCAGGTTTTAGCGCTGGCATTGCCAGAAATGCGTTGCCACTGCCAGCTGGCGTTGCCAGTAGCAATTGCCATTGCCAGGTTTTATACCCTGCCCGCTTTGATCTACCCATACACCAAAATGTCATAATCTACCGCTACGTGCTGTTTACGTGACAAGAAACTGTAAAAGCAATTCTCCAGATGAAAGAAAGACGTGATGTACACATAACAGAAAAGGCGTCGCACGCAATAATCGTTAGCTTAGGCTTAGTAAATTACAAGAAGCTATTTGAAAATAGTTGCAAAGCGCACGAATGTAACAAAGTATACCGTTTATCGATATGTGCAGGTGGTTATGGATCTGGCGATGGATTATCAGCGAACGGAGCAACCCACCCATTCCACGGAACTCGACGCTTTGACATTCGGTATCCCAAAGACCAACAACTGACCTAGACTGATGCATCCGTACTCATCTAAACTAACACTGCGTTCGTGGTTTTACTTTCAGACAACCTTACGATTACGAACCTAATCACCCAAGAACCAATTACGCTAGAGGAGATTTTACGGGAAATTGATATGGAAGACGAAGGCCGACCTGTTCCACCAACAACCGCACCGATCAGGCCCGCAAACGACCAACTCAAAACTGAGCCTGAAACGACGGCTCCGCAACCCACCGGTGAAAATGGCGTTGTTACGGTTCCTGCGATCTTTATAATGAAAAAACTGTATTTCAGAGGCGCAAGCTATCCAGACGCCACAGATGGCAGAGCTGGAAAAGGTCATCGCTGCCCGCGTGGATGTTGAGCTGAAGTATCTACGTGAGCGACTTGGTTCCAAGTTGCAGCAAGTGGACGAGATTCTGACGAATACTTTGGGGCCGGGTGCGGTTAGCGCTGCGCTGGCGAACGATCCGTTTGCGCATCGGGAGAGCGCTCCACCGGAACCAGACACGAAGAAGGGCAAGAAGAAAGCCAAATGAATAGGAGATTTGTATCGGAAAAAATGCGTTTTCTTCGGTTCCTCATTTTAAAACTGCCGATGCAAGCAGCCCATATTCTGCTTGTCACTGCGTTACAGTACTGCTTTACAGTACTGCAGTACAGTACTACTTAACCTGCACTTCGTAAAATCAATCGTATCGCACACTTTGCATTATCACTAGTATTCATTAACATCTTTGCAATCAAGACACCATTATGACTGCATGTTGAATTGCTTAAGCGAGGAGATTCGCGTTTGGTTTGTAATCACAACAACAGACACCAGAGAACCTAGGCGGGTGTAATTATACGGTAATTAACAAGTGACGAAAAACCTGCGTGAAAGTGCTTCGTAAGTGCTTTTTTTTAAAAGTTGCGTACATCTACCATGGCTGTCACCTCACTATCGATAACCACTTGTTTGCAGGTTGTACCTCTCTGCCTACCGTATTGTACTTGGATTCAAACTCATGTACTTCTGAAGTACGTGAATTAATATAATGGTTTTGTTGTTCTTGCTTCCTCGACGCAGAAGAAACAGAAATCAGAAAACATGCGTACAGACTGCAAACATTAGTAACTGTTAAAAAAGAGGTACATCAGTGAACAGACAACCCCAGTTTGGAAAATGGTTAAAGAGAAGGGTTCGTCAACCAGAAGATCAGCAGAGTTACGCACAGTTGTCGTATTTACATGCTCATCATCCTCATCATCATGGTCATGATCTTCGTGCAGCGTTCCTCCCACAGACGGCTTCACCTTCTTTCCATCACACCCTGTAAAACGGGTTGGCGGTACTTTGTAAAAGTCCAGTTTCTCAACATCCTGATACATCCACGAATTGCAGCATTCGGTATTGCAGCGACACATGTTCCTATCGTATCCCTGGAATTCCGTTCCCAAGTCGCACAGCGCAAAAGGCGTATTATCGTCATCTCCGCCCTTATGGAGATCTTGCAGTGAACATCCAAGGGTGTACAGATTCGGTCGGGTTCCGCGCACATCTAGCTGAACGAGACCTCGACACGCGTTCGTTGTTTCGCACTGAACAATATTTAGATCGGAGAGTTTCGCGCAAGGGATACTTGTGTTTGTGGCTGCTCCAGTACAGTTGAAACAGCGAACGGCGTAAGCTCTTCGCAGGCAAAGTAGAAGCAATAACTTGCAAAGAAACATATCGTAATGTTGTTTTCTCAATTATCCTAGCAACGATGCGACCTTTACGAGAAGCAGGACACGCCAGAACACGAAACTGTTCTTCATCAAAGTCCCTCTGCTTGCAGGTGTGGCGTCTTCATCTTCTGCGTTCTCGTCATCGCTTCCCAAGTTCGCCGTGCACCCCGAAGCCGATGGAGGTGGAGCCTTATCCGTATGGTTCATCAGCGTAAGAAACAGCCATGCATTGCAGCAGTCTGCTTTACAGTAACACACACTGAATCGTTGGGCGCCGTTGCCGTCCAAACTGTACTCGCAAGAACCAGTAGAACTGGCCTCGATTTCCTTCGTAGAGCATCCGGCGGTTAAAGAACTTGGTCGGTAGGTGTTCTGGTACCAGATGGCGGTGCTTCGGCAGCTTGTAAAGTTTCCGGGACATTGACGGACCTTCATCTTTGCAAAGTTTTCGCACTGCATGGAGTCGATGAAAGCGGTCGCGCGGCGGCAGTCAAAACATTTGAGGGCCGCGACAGGTATGACGAAAGCGGAAACGACGACGTGTAATGTGAAAATGCGTATCATATGGTAATTTTAACTTGAGAACGACGCTGGAGAGAGTTGTATTTAGGCATGCACAATTAAAAGCGTCCGTTAGCAACTGGTGTCTTTATATCCATCATCACGATGTGGCTATAACATGAAGACTCAATCCCAACATTAGCTACTAGAGTAAAGTTTACTGTAGTGCCGGACTCTACACGTGTGCGGTGCGGGTTTTACTCTGACAAGTAACTATTTATTTTTGTATGCGGGCGCAACCTGTAGCTTAAATTGAGTTCTTCGAAAATCAAAAAAGCCTTATATTCGGAAGGAGAAAATGGTTTTATCGAGTTTTCCACATGGGTGTCTTCGCAAAACAAATAGCAATCTTCCATATTTTGATTAGAAAATGTTGCCTCAACATCAGTTCGATGGCATCAAAACGAGAGCGTGAAGCTGAGCTGGCAAATCACGACATTTAAATATCAAATATTTGCTGCAAATTCATCCAAAGGTCATCCAAACTCCAAAGCATAGTCTATCCAGCGCGTGATCGACATTTTGTATGACGAACCGTCTGTTAACAAACGTTCGCAACACTGAGCAGAACAAGCCTGATGATCAGACGGTACAGCAGAGAGAAGCTCCTAGACATTACACTCGACAAGCAGATCCTATCCGACCCTTTTCGCAGGCGGATACTGAGGGCCAGAGCAGGTAGCATCTTTCATCCACTTCTGATTGCAACAGTACCAAAAATAGGTCGGCGAAACCTCCTTGATTTGCTCTCTCATTTGATAACATGCATCCGCAGGATTGCGATAAGCGTCTGGATAGTACTTGCAGCTCTTATTATAGAGTGTGAGATCTACTGCCGGATCCGATTTCATGGGCCACGACTGCGGTAATGCACACATGGGTGGTAGCGTTGGTTTTGGCGTTGTTGTTGGTCGTGTCGTCGTTGGTGTCACTGTGGTCGTCGCTGAGCGCACTTTCCACTTGTCCCACCATGACTTGGTTGACGGCGGTCTCCCAGTCGTGGTTGGGTGCGTTATCGAGATTACTTCTGAAGTCCCAATCTGCGAATCCAAAACAATTGTCAAACATGTGGCATGCTTGTTAATGCCACAAACCGCAGCTACTTCATTCAACCCTATAAAGCGCTATCATAATAGAAGCCACAAAAACCAATTTAGTCAAGATATTTGGGTTGAATATCAGGAAGGCAAGGAATATGGTCCGTTACAATACCAGTCTATTCACAGTCAGTAGTTGGAATATGATGAAAGATGCTCTGGCGTAATTCATCCCGAGAACCTTCTTGTTGGTATGCAGTGCTAGGAGTAAGATAATTGTGTTGCAGAACGCTTGTTTAGCAGAATTACGCATTTATAAGCTCCGAAGTTGTATGGAGTTCGTACTGGTTGCTGTGCGATTTGATAAACACGTTTATCAGACACTTGTTGCATTGTTACGTAACAATATCTGACAAAACAACTGGACTCATAACTACGAGAACAGGTCAACTGGTCGACATTATTTTCCAACAGACTCACAAAAAAAATTCGTACGATGTGCAATCAATCAGAAAGAGAAGGTTTTTCCTGCTGCGTCAGGGATCAGGATCTCATAGCAGCCGTTTCTTGCGCAGTGCGGTCTCCGTCGTTCACACTTAGCGAGTTTTCGCATGTTTTTGTTTGAAAGATCGAGGCTTATCGACATAACAAAATGAAGATAAAGCAAAACTACTGTATTGTACTTCCCGACCGAAGCGATGGGGAGGTGTACCTTACCGTACTGTTTGATATTATGCGCTATATGTATCTGGTAGTGCCAATGGGTTGAAGCTGTTCGTCGGTCACTTGCCAAATGCCAAAATACTTGATGGCGGCTATGTTATGTGATGTTATGATTGATAACGGCTACTCAGCAATGTTGAGCAGCCTGCATGTCATGCAAGGTTTTTATCGATGTAATGCAGTCCTCTTCCAATTTGCGCTTTGCTTTGCAGTGCATCCCGCCATCAGCAAGTGAAGTAATGTAGTTAAAACATGCCAAGATTCATCAAAAACGCGTATGTTTTTGTGAGATGCGGCGTCCCAGTCGCTTCCGCGGAGAGAGAATTCACCGGAGGTGGACTTATTGCCGGTACCACATGGGACATTCTTGCCGATATTACGGGGGTCATTATTGCCGGTACCACGGGGGACATTATTGCCGGCACTACAAGGGACACCATTGTGTAGCTGATTTGTTTTGCGAATGCAGACAAACTATAGAAGTACGGGCGCTTATCTGCCACGTAACAGATGCAAAAACAACTTCTTCCCGACCCACTTTCGGCTGCTAGCTGTCGTCTTAACTGTTTAGCTTATGTTATTTTGGTCGGTTGTTTAGTCTACACCTTCGTTTTCTCAGCTGCAACAGTATCTTTGAAGTACGGTACAGCTACTTTCAAGGTAACCTTGAACAGGAATCGGCTAAATTACTTTCATCGCTAGTTTAACGCCGGATGAAAATATCAAAATAAAATGTCATGTGACGCAGTTTTCGACTATGGGGAATCCGAATATGACATTGGTTTTCCGTTTTAGTTTCTGGTTAGTCAGATTTTGATGTTACGGGGCGGCCGCGCGTATTATAGATCTGGTTTCTAGATTATAGATCTGGTTTCTAGATAACTTTGAAAATTCATAACTTTCAACCATTTGTATAGTGGATGCAAAATAACAAAAATGGCCATGTGCTCCTCTCATTTAGGAGAATTTATTGATTTAGCTCCCACATGTGTGCGAATTTATCCTGAAGGTGGGTTTACTTGCTATTATAATTCTGCACCGCACAGTTCGGTCCGAGCCCGACTTCGAGGTGAGTGTCTGACTACGTAACTGATTTTGAATTATGAAAAAAACAATGTGTTCTAGGCTATTCATTGCACCTTGGTCTGTGGTCCTTCAGGGGCAAAAATGTCTTCGCGGAACAGAAACTTACTGTTTAATGTACGGAACAATAGTCCGCTGGACGGTTTTGCAGCTCACCAGTTCGACCGAGTACTGGATGCGTTTAAAACATTTAAGCAGTGCCCCTAATCAACCAAAGCCGAAATGAGTGGATCGATCATAAACTGCACTTGTTCGGCGGTTAATAATCACGCTTAAACTCAAATCGCTCGCGCTACATTATTCAAGTTTAACCTAGTCGGACAATAGACAGCCAGCCACAGATATTGAAATTGGTCGGCATTACAGTACTCCGGGACATTACTATCAGTGCCGTACATTTTCCAGTGACAGGCTATTACTAACAGCAAACAAAAAGTGTTTCGTTTACCATTTCCATCAAACTTCTCACTTGTCAGCACTACGCTTGATTATTACCACAGATAACCATAGCGTTACGTTTGGAGCTTCGCACGACCATTAAATTAAATTATATTGAACCATCTTCCAAACGACCTGTCAAACGCTATTTTCTAATTCCTCTGGCACACGGCGTCGTTACTTACGTTTTGACGGCTTGTTTCAAGCCCGGTAACTGCGCTTAACGAATGCAGAACAGGAAAAGTACGTATCCAGGATGCCTTATACATTTCTAGACAGGCTCTGAAAACACAGCCCATATTGGAATACATCTGTTCAGTTGAATCCTAAAACCGCACAAAATTCTTCGTTTTTGCAGGTGTATCGATGCCTCACAAGTCAGTGCTGCAATCTGTAATAGTAATGTTTTACAAGTGTTGGGTCGCGCTAGCGCGCAACCCTTCGTGTCTAAAATGTGCGAGTTTCTAAAATTTTGATTGGCGACATGATTTGAAATTAAGAGTTTTGATGTGGCACTGTTGTGGAAGTTCACTGCTTAGTATTTCAGGGTATACATTCGCATAAATTCGTTCAAATGAGAGCAGAAATCAGAAGCTTACGGATTTTGTTGCTCAGTTAGTTGTTTCGTCACATGTGCAGAAGCAGTTAAACTCTGGAAAACCGAACAACCTTTGTTTTTGAAAGGTACTGCTCTTATACGTATTCCGTATATGTACGTATTCCGGATGGGTATGTAGTATTCGGCACTTACACATTTATGTTCAAAAACATAAACATAATAAACACGTAAAGTGTTTTGGCGACTTCTTGATTCGCTTTTTTTCGGATGTTGAATTTATGGATGTTACAATCAGTAGTCTTTGTTCCGGCTTATAGATAGTTCTAGTGACTTTAACGTTCGATGACGTTAGATATGATGAAGTACGCTTGGTAATGTTTCGAGAAGTATTTGATGTGTTTCTTTCTTTACTATTTCTTTCGTTTTTGTCCGAACACTGTTTTTGTTTTTAAAATTCGTTGCTAAGCTTTTTCCTTTGTATTAGAAATACAGCACTTTACTGTTAGACGCTTCCCTCGGTACTGAAACAGCAGACTCATGCGCTGCACATAGCTTCCTGGTTGCTATTGTTAGAAAATCTCTGTCGGTTCGGGGACAGTTCATTTTTTTGTGGCCTATAGCTTGGCCGAATGTTAAACGAATTACTACATACGCGCCACCTGTAATCACCGTTTCCAAAAACTTATAAAATCGACAGAAAATTTCAAATCTGGAATTTTTGAAAAAACTCTCCGTACTGCACACCCTTGACCAAGTGCCTTTAGGCCTGAATTGACCAGATTGTTGTAAATTCAAAGGTAAAAAGGTAGTTCAAAACGGCGGAATTCGAGACGTAGAAATGTGTGAATCTAGAGATACCTAATGCTTACAAGTTGCTTGGAGATGCGTTACTGCAAGTATTTCTTGTTTACCATGTTGAGCGGATAGTGAGCTAGCATCGCTGCAGCTGAAATCTGCTCGAATTTAACACCTCAATGAAGGACACAGGAATTTCTACAGCACCAGCCATATGTCTTCGCGGCAACTTTTTTGGGCTCTTAGAAACTGACAGGAAAATATGATTAACAGTTATGAAAATTCGACTATGTTGCTTGTATTTAATTCTGCACAATGTGATTGAACGGACGCTGTCGTTAAAGTGTCTGGATTGTCACGGGCCG
>JAQGAU010004516.1:0-11506 GCA_034698045.1 Paramacrobiotus richtersi | reverse complement strand
CAGGGCGTCCGGCAGGCAGAGGACCGCTTCGAAGGCTTGAAATTCCGCAAAGGAGATAAACCCGTCTTTACTGCAAACAATCGAACCATCAGTCGGAAATTCCGATTAACAAGGGGTCTTAACCATTCCAGAGTTTTACGTGCAACAAACAGAAAGCTGCGAGTTATATCGCGATAGTGTAAGTTTTGGCAAACAAGCAAGATTAATAAATAAAAATAAATTAATATTAATTAATTAATAGATAAATTTCTTGTAAATTGCAAATATTTGATTTGGAATTTACATGAAATTGGTAAGAGATTTGTAATGTAATTTAGTGTAATTTTCACGTGATTTACAAGAGATTTGTAATTACAAGAAAAATACGAAAAAACAAACCTGAAATTCCTTTACTTATCCTTATGACGTTTACGTATGCAGTTTCTCTTCAGGATAATCTTCACATTTCGGGCGCCACTTAACAGGAGAACCAGAAATTACAATAAAACCGCTTTTTGGGAAACAATATTAATGGGAGAAAATAATAAAAAATAATATTGGGAAACAAAAATGGAAAAACACAAGCAGGGAAACGTCGGTAAGTGTAAATCAGAAAAATCTGACTGGAAAAAGCTGCAGGCTTCCCCTAGTTTTCCATGTGGGATAACAACGCTCTTTCCACTTTCCCACGTCCTTACGTTATCAATACATCTTTACAATGCGTTCCCTACCTGGTATCCACCACACTCCCCACCAACCGCACCGTCTCCGCATTGTAGTTCTCCGTGGCATACAGTCCCAAATAACCCCGAACAAAATCCTCCAACGTCATCTGCTTCTCGCCCCGTCGTTCCACCGAGGCATACTTGTTGAAAATATGTCGTAGCTTCTCCCCGTCGGCCCGGCGGACGGACAGGACGGGACTGTAGGACAAGGGGTTCATCCTGGTGCCGCGTTGTGGTGATTCGCAGTGCGCGGTCCGCAGTGAGAATTTGGATAATAAACCGCGATGGAGTGGGTCGGATGGATCCATTGGGCGCGTAAGGCTGTGCATCAATGCACAATGTATATGGGTAAGGAAATAAACAACAATGGCCTGCAGGGATACAGCGCAAAAACATCTGTAAAATAATGGTTAACGGTGCGCGCCCTGTTGCTTTAGCTGATTGGACCGATAAATCAGGAGAGTTGTGGTGGTTTTGTATTTCCATATGTAGAGCAGCGAGACGAGGCTCCGCTGGTGTGTTGCAACTTCAAAACATTGCCAACTCAAAGGCTACATCGTCCAACAAATCTTTGCATTTTGCTTGATTTAAGAATATTTTCTTTGATGATAATTTTTTAATGAGGCATTTTCCTTGTTTGCAGTAAAATGTGTATACTATTAATTGTCAAAATTCGCAAGTTCGCTATTGTTGGCAGGCGACTTTTTCGCTGGACCCCTAGGCTGCTCTTCGTGTAGCTGCAGCTGTTTTTTCCCACATGTCCACAGCGTGTGCATTACGTCACGCCGGCAACATTACACATTGCGCCATCCCAATTGCAAGTTTCTGGGCGCTTCTTCAAAATTTACCAAAAAAGTAAAAAACCTTTCATTTCAAGACTAATCTAAAACGGGGAAAAAGTATTAGCATTGTTTGAGATATTCGAGACGTCTCTTAAAGTTGTCTCATAAAACTTGTACGTACCGAGGTTCGAGGATTTCATATGCACACAGCTGCGAACTTGATGCTAGCCGATTGAATCGGAAGTGTAATATCATAGTGACACAATATTAATTATAGACTGCACTGCTGCGCCGGGCAGTGTTGTTTTGTCGCGCAAAAAACATAAAATGCATCAATTACTTTTGCTTTTATTCATGCATTGCAGTCCGGCCGGTGCCTGGTGCATGTTGTTCATAACTGTAAGTTTGCTAACAGTACATATTTCATAGTTTTATCTTCTGCGAACTGTCCATAGCTGGAACTCGGTTATTGTATCACTAGAAAGATAAAAAAACCGGAAACAAATGGTCCATACAGTCTGATACAGTAACACGAACAATAGTGATACTGCATATTTGGCAACAACCACAAATCCTCCAGCATCCCAGTGTAAGGCACTGTAAGCAGAGAACCAAATTTTGTTCTTTTTAAAAAGAACCGCACATAACATCACTGTATGTAATGTGTATTCATATGAAGCATATGTAAGTATATATAAATTAAACTGCGGTCTCGCCTTCAAAAGCTCTAAAGATACAGAAACGCACAGAAGACTTTAAATAAATTAAAAAATGGTGTACCGGATTCATGGAGTATGATACAGCACGTTTAATTGCTTATTTAATTTTTTATTGATTTAAACGATATCTGTTATACTATCGCCTTACAGCCGCAGCGCCGCTCACTGTCAGTCAAAAAAAAACGAAAAAAATACAACAAGTGAGCATGCCGCGCGCGATAGGTCGGGGCAGTCATTTACTTACTTCTGGATCCGGAAAGATGTTTTCCATTAATTTTCTAGATGTGCTCGCCTTTTTCCGGCCCGCGTGCCGTGCTTTCTTCTGGCAGACTGGCACCAATAAATACACCATATTGACAATAGCATCGATACTTCTCTCAATCAACGCTGTTGGTCAATGTGGAGTATTTTTTTGTCGTGTATCAACTAACTGATGTTCCCTGTGCTTCGGCATTGTTTTGTAGTATTGAAGAAAGGTGACTGTCTAGTAAGTAATGTGGAGCCTTCACACAACATCATTAGACAATTACCTTTCTTCAGTCACCTCGGCAGCGAAGGCTATCGTCTGCAACATCTGCAAAATTAAAGGGTGCAGGACCACTGCAGGTGCCAGTTCAGTGCAAAAATTCCAGGGAATTTACAAGATTCCGTCTTTCTCAAAACACGTACTTCTATAGGCTATACATGGACTGCGAAATATGGAAGCTTGCTATACGTAGCACACTAAGCACATCAAAATAGTTCGAATATTACAAGAGGAACCACAAGTCGCCGGATTCTATTCCGTACCTTAGATGTATACTACAGCGATTGTCGATCTCTAAAACTCACAAATTAAACTGCCGTCTCGCCTTCTGATTTTTCTACCATCATTTCTTGTCCATGGCCTCCCGCGAGCCCTCTGTAATGTGTCCTGAGTATAGATGTTTGTACCATCGGCAACGGCAAAAGGGTGTATCTCTACTATTGATTTGCATCAGTCTTCCTGTTTCAGTCCGGTATCCCTTATACCAGAGTCAGACACGGCGGCAAAGCAAACACACACACTGAATACACTGTGCACGTCTGGGACCATCGGCCAATGGGAACCCGTTGAATGTACTTCGTCTGCCAACCGGTCGATTCCTTTACCCGGCCGCTTCTTCCAGCTCCCAACAGGACCTTTGCTGCACTCCTTCCTGCCACCGAATCAGTAAGCCACACATACAAAAAGCCGGGATGCATCGGCGAATGTGTCTCGGATCAGATGGAAAAACGTATCCCATCATTAATTATGTTGTTAGTGTTGTGTAGCCCGAAGAAGCCTGTCCTTCCTTCCTGACTCATGAAGGGGTGGCGAAACTAACCATCGAAATAACTGATCTCCCGGGAATAGATAGCGTAATAGAGCTGTGACCAAATGGTACAACCCGATCCTCCCATGCAGCGAAGCCCATGTAACAGCTCGCACCTCACATCGATATCATGACCTCTGCCAAGCTAATGTTAATGTGACATTACTGGCAGCATTTGTGCAGGAAGCACAAGCGTGACTGCCGACCACCTTTTCCACCAGTTTCATGAATAATATACAGCCTTGCAGACAGCAGTATACTTCTAATGCTTAGGCTTATTATGTGCTCCGTCTGTGTTCCGCTGTCCAGAAGAACGGCGTTCGCAGTCGGCGCGTAGGTCGCTGAGAACCGGATAGCGCAGCAGCTCGTGCAAAAGAGACGATTGTGGCTCTTCTTTCCATCCACAGCCGAGGGTGTGGTCGACGGACTTGGCCACTGCGGTAGCCCAACCTCTGGCGGTCGTACTTCCTTCGTTCGATACAGCCAGATCGCTGCGGTCAGTAAGTTACCACCACACGGAACGCCACTTATATGAATGTTCCCCCGACAAGCGACTTCAGTACTTGAAATACACACAGCGAAGTTCATGGTAATTTTTTGTTATATTTCCATACTTCAAACTTTCAACATCAGTTCTTACGGTGCGCGATCAAGTTAACAAGATCGATGTAACGCATATTCTGGAAACAGGAACACTGCATGCACCCGACAAGCGACTTGAATATTTCAAGTACAGTTGGAAAATTATGTACTAATTTCCTGAGCCATAAGTTACGCTCACGATGACTGTTGCGGGATCGGAAGTTTTTCCTGTTAAATATTCAATTACCTATCCCAGTTCCATGAATTAGTCGTTACCATATTACATAGTGGTGAATTAGTAGTACCCATAAATGCTCCGCCTCAGGGAAAATAAGCGAAACCGCCTTCTACTACGGTACACGAGTGTGGCGGAAAAGTCAATGCATGTAATTTACATGTTAGATAAACGTCAATGTCATTCTTTAAATGCGGCTATGCCTGACGTCGTGCGTATTAACTCACGTGTTAGCCCCGAGCAGTACCACTATGTACTTCCGCAACAGTCACTGGAAGTTTCGCAGCACGCTCTGACGGAAGAAAAGAAATTATTGTGCCCTGGATTTAGTACGCCCAGAATTACAGGCAAGTCCGAGAAACATCCTGAATCACAATGCCGAACCCTTCAGCTGGATGCTGTCATATTCCCACCATTCGTATATAATGGACGGCAATTCGATGCTCCATTCGACACGCAACGGTTTAAGTGCAGACGATTCCCAGTTATAAGCAATCATGCAGAATACAAGTGTCTTATTCTTTGTTATGTCCGTTATCGCATACCTGACCACCCCCTGCACATGTGCAACAACAACCATGTACCGCGAGCTGAAAACATCCTTCAGGGGCGTCACGGTGGATGGGCCCTTTGTTGTAACGGTCGTTTTCGGGGAGGAGGAGGAGATCATGCTAACCGGCGAGGACCACGTTGTACAGTCCATCCAGATCCGCGTCACACCCGAGGGCATGCTGGGCATCCGCTTCAAGGCGACGGCGCAGATTACCAACCCGGGAAACGTGCAGATTCGGGTGACGGCCATCTCTATTGACGGGCTCGTGGCGTCCAGTAGCTCTCAGATTATCATCCAAACTGACTTCCCTGCGAAGAATAATCTGACCGTGGCCTGCTATGGAACGTCGCAAATTATTTTGCAAGGTATGAAAAAGCGGCCGCCGGACTCGTGATTTATGGCGCATGGTTCAAAACGGTTACAGAACGTTAACGTACCCAAGAACGAGCTTGTTCGGTGTAAAATTGTTTATGTAAACGATATAATCGGTCTGCAAAAGGCAGCTGTAGTATGCAGACGCACGTGATACGCATTTTGAGCCTGATTATTAGTTTTTTATTTGGTAAGACCTTTTGCGTTCAACGGTGTTTTGCCTCCCAGTACCCAACTTATTCATCTGATCTTCCCATATTTAGCAGCAAAACCATTTATTTCGTATGAAGGCCTTTCATAATTTCGTTTAAATATGTGTTGTTAATTATTCACACCCCGGACAGCGGTTGCACAGTGACATACGTATGTTTCATATATTATATTATATTTTTATAGATAATCACAAATGAAGCCTATTTTCATAAAAATCTAATACATTTGCAGGTACGGTAACGACCGGCACATTCAGCGCAGTGGTCTCGACATCCTCCAATCTGGTAGCGGCCGTCGCCGTGGAGAACGTCAACGTCGTAACCAGTGGGACCAGCGCGATGACGCTCACCGGGACAGCGCAGAATGCGCGTGTGGCCGTATCCGACAGATCGCAGTTTCACGGGGGAAAGTTGGTGGTTCAGTTCGTCAGTGCCAGCGTGACCGGCAAGGCCAAGGGCGAGTTTAACGCCATGCAAGGACTCATAGTGTCCGTCAACGAGAATGGAACGGCCATTACCATGGGACCGGCTAAGGTGTTCAAGGAAGTGCGGGACCATGGCAAAGTGCTGACGCAAAAGATGGTGTAATTTTGGCAATAATTCGGACGTTATGGACTCTGTTGTGTTTGGGGAAACGGGTTTTCGGACTGTTTGAGTCGGTCAGAAATTCAGTTGTGAACTTGTGGCACGTAACACATATTTATTATTAACACTTCAACACGAAATTGTAAACAATACTGAATTGAGATCCTGGTGCAGTGATGATACGACACCATAAACAAAATGTTCCAGCATGTAGATCCATTCCGATACTGATATAGCTAATTGTAAGGTTTACGCTCGATGCGTGACTTTTCTTCGCTTAACATACGGTTACATTCTCACAGACTTTCGAGTCGACCAAATACTGTCGTTCAGTACATGCATGCTGTACATCAGCGTAGTCAATGTCATCCCCGTTGCCAAAAGACCAGTGCATACAAACATTGCAAAATTTTGATGTTTTAAACATTAAAAAACCAACCGTGGCCATTTTCCAACCCATCAGAACAGGGATACCCAACCAGACAGAACGTACAGGGAGTGTAGTGAGAACATTAGCAGGCTGGTCATAATGGACTTCTGGAGTAAAGCTGTAAGTCTGTAACCGCTAAAACATAATAATATATTATGATTAGCGCTTGCTGTTGTCATTATTCTGATCAACTGCACATTTTCATATCGTATATTTGCGGCCGATCTCCGGCCGCGTTCACTTCAAGAACCCGTCTACGGGTCAACAACGTGTACATTTTTCGTTACTATAATTATGATGAAAACTTCGTTCTGGTCATAATATAGACTACAGTTACAAGTTGTAACGTACAACTTACAACCCAACTATACCGAACTTATAATGGTCACACCCCGGTTTGGATATCTTTCATATCGTTCGAAAGAGTTCGAACTGGTATCAACCAGCACGAGTACGGCATTAAATTTTATAGTATTTTAATCGCTTTAGCCTGTTAGAGTTTATGATAATCATAAAGTTTAGTACTGTGTACATAAACCTTTACTGATAAAATTGTTGATTTAAGACGAAATTCAGTTAAAAGAGTTCAAGAAAGTTCTCATGGCAGCCTTGAGGATGCCACTCAAAGATGGAATACGCAGGTACATTAGGAGCGGTGATAGCCATAAGAACACCGAATCGTTACCGGTTATGGTTGTTATTGAACGATCCGCCCTCCCGCAATGTTTTTACGACTCGCAGAATCTGCAAGTGTTCCGCTTTACGACCTCATACCATGTCAACTGCACTGAACTTTACTACAGCCGAAAACAAAGCCAATTACGGCAAGGTAATTTCCACGCGCGCGGACCCCAGGGTCTGTCGCGGTTAGTGCTGTATTAATTTTGTTCTACTAACAGCATAAGTTTCAACGTAGGACAATCCTGATCAACAGTAAAGTCGAACAACGTCGGTGCGCACGCTAACTGCGGCTTCGCCCCATTTCGACTTCCTCTCCGTTTTTCGTTTCCAACAAAATCGCTGTTCCGCGCGTGAAATGTAAAAGCTGCTTGACGCAGGCTACTAACAACAAGGCCGTAACTACACGAGCTGCTACTTACTGTAACCGATATGTAACAACCACAATGCCAAACCTTTCTCACATATGTAAAGGATAGAGGACACTGTAAATACTTTTTGTATTTCGGAAGTAGACCACCCGTTCCCGGGACTCCGGTCTTTTGAGTATGATAAATATAACTATGCAAGCACTACAGATAGGTAACAGGAAGACGCATGCGTTAAGCTAACTTACTAGCTATCCGATCGGGAAATGCCAACCAACGGCTTCGAATCTTCGACAGCAGTCAAATCGACATTATGGTAGAAATGCTGCACAACTCAGAGGTCAGTTACCAAATTAAAGCTTTTTACCCGCAAGTGTATTGGGTAAGCTGTGTGAAGGCCGCCCGGGACTGCGCCTTGGATTCTGAATTTCTGATGCCAGTCTGAAACAAGCATTTGCTCTGGATTTCTGTCCTGCGGACTCTGGAACAGTTTTACAGATTACCGAGAAAGGTACACGCTGGTCGCCTCCCCGGGCGATCACAGGAGAACTCCATAGGAAAACTCGAGTGCCCAAGAAACCAACAAATCTGCGGATAAGTGCGGCCGCACTCCTTTGTTTTCGTCGAACGAGAGTCTGCAGACAGTACACTGCATCATAATTATAGAGAGATTCCTAAGCAGTTTCCTATGCGAACGCCCAGATGATGGAATTTGTACCTCGTCCAGCTGTGCTTCGTATTAATTTGCGTTTTAACTGCCTTGTTGCACTGATGAAGCCCATTGACTGGGTGCGCAACAGGCATTCAGCAGAGTAGCGCCAAAGATACGCACTGTGCCTCATCAGTCATTCTTGGTGGCACCTTTATCGATGATCGATAATCTCAGCAAATTTGGCTACATACTGGAACCTGAGTTCCTCATTTTTTTCCGTACTCATTATGATAATTTATTAAGTAGTCTAGCCAAATATGAACTGCGCATTACATGGACACTGGTTATCGCTTATCGCTTGTTTGATCCGGATATCTACGCTATAAAAAACGTTTATACGGCAGCGACCGCACGCTTGATCAGGGTACCAGAAGATTCCACGCAATGGCCCAGTCCGTGGCGGACGTTATGCAGGACCTGAGCTCGTATCGCCTGCAGCGAATTAGCGTTGTTACAAAAAAGGACAACCGATTTCAAGGGGTTTTGAAGGAAATTCGTACCGCTACTCAAAGTATCTGCATGGAAAAGGGTAAATTTTACTGATTTTACTACATCCTGGTTCGTACACGTCACTAGCTATATGTATTTTGTATGTATTTCGTATTTATATATGTAATGTGAACTATAGTTTTGACGAGTTAATTACCGTGCGTAGAACTGCAAAAAACTTACTTGTCGAACATTAGCCCCGTGATTAACGTTCCTAACTTATACTTCACAAACAGTCGTCCAGTAGCAAAGACCTGGGCTACGCTGATACCAGTTCCATACAAGTAGAAGCCAAAAAACGGATCCCTTTGTTGTCGGTCTGTTTATGTGAGAATTTAGCACTGCGAACCGGCCATCGGTTTTTACTGGTATACAAATCGGGGATGGCATGGTACTTTGAAAAACGAGAAAATTGTGTTAAATTCCTTAGTTCCATGTGCAAATCCTACACTGGCTTTTATAGTGCGCTTCTGTGGTACCGAATATCGAGGAGCCGTTGGATCCTTTCAGTCTGCTCGGATGGAGCTGATCAGTGATGTCACATTTCGGCTGGTTGAAATTAAAGAAATATTTGCGCATATCGAGCGTTCTCCCGAAATGTGCATGGACCCAGCGGTTATCGACGTAAGAAACCTTGGTACTATTTTTGTGTGATATCATTATGTACCTCGCATTTTGCTTTTTGGAGTATATCGTTAATTTTTTACGAATAATAGAAGCATTTACAATTGTGGTAGTACGCAAATAAATGCCTGCAAAAATATATATCGTCGCCGTGCAGCACAATCTTGGTAGTGAGTACTTTTATCTAAATTTCCATTCCAAAAATCAACCAAAAACATTATAAAATTAAAGAACAAAATCCAAAAATTTCCAATAGCCAGCCATCAGGACCTAATCCTGTTGTAAGTGCCTTTAATTAGGCTTCTTGGCTACTGCAGTGGTATACTGATACTGATACGTACAGAATCATTTTAAAAAACACGTCATAAGTAAGCCTTTGCCGTCAATCAGTGCGCATACAAGAAGTAAACCCGTTTGCAGGTAAACACATGAACTCCGAGGAAAGCCGTTTACGTTACTTTTTTAATGATATCTATCGTAAACCGACTTCTCAGACATTTTCCACAAATGTTGTTTCGCGCAGTGTCGAAAGAATTTGCTTTGCGCCGGAGACTTTTAATGAACCTAATGAACCTGTAAATTCAACGTTTTGTTAATGGGTTTGTGCGATCGGTGTTCCGAAATGATCTGCTTTACTTGTGATAGCAAAATTACGCAGTTGTCTTCGTATGATGCAGAGTGGGGATGCCATAACTCCGATCTTTTGGGCGACCGTTCGCCTGCCAAACAACAAAGCGGCATTCGTTCTTCCCACACCACCGGATCAAAGAGTCATCCAGCGCTACAGTGGAACCGATGACAACCCACTACTGAACATTCCGGCAGCTGTTAGACTCCTGGATGAACAAGCGAAGCGCAGTGAGAAACCTCAAATCAGCGTCATCTCGGCCGGCAATATCCGATATGAGGGCACTCTCAGGGATGTTGATCAGATCACCAAATCCGTAGCTGTCACCGATGGTAAGTGTTTCCTATTCCTTTAAGGCGCATGACAAAATCTACTGCAAAATTAGCAAAATATACGGTAAAGTTGATTGACTAGTATAATTATAACAGCAGCCTTTGGAACTGTACGGCCGGGCTTTTTTAAGCTACCTGGGACGGTTACCGACCGATCGCGCAGAATTAGAGTGATTAAACTGATTCAAACCCTCAAATGCACAATCCGTAATACCGGTATATTTTGTATTTTATTGGCAATCCGCGATAGTTTTTGTCGCGTGGGATGCTGTGCCGAATTAACTGCGCTAGAAAAACTCTGACATTCTCGTTTGACATGTGTTGATAATATTATTACAGTTCGCTTTTTCGGGACGGAAGATCGCCCGGCAGTCAAGATGGTGGTGCCACGGGAGGAGAAGTATCCCAGCGTCAAATTTCAGTTGGACCAACTGAAATACATCCGCATCAATGTAGCCATGTGTCAAGACATGTTTGAGGACACGGCAGTTATGGTTGACCAGGTGGGTTTGGTGCATGCATGAGGCGGCCGATTGTGAATCACGTCCGTTGTATCTGCGTAGCCGCGGTACTCACGTAAAAAGTGTACTTGCTAGCTTTTGTAATCACGAAAAAGTATATATACTTGTAAGCTTTTAATTGTCCAGTCCCGTTAGAAATTCATTATCCACACTGTCAACGCCATGTTTTAAAATTGTACTTCACTGAAAAATATCGAGTACATTGAACTGCACGGTGTAACAGATTATTTAGCGTGCTGACCATATTTAACATAAGTACGTACGTATACAAGTATTATCCTTACCCAACCACGATTAGAAATGAAAATCAACACAAAATCTAACTACGAAGGCTCGCGATAAAAACGCGCTATTGTTGTAGAGCTCTCACGGTATCATCGAAATAAACGCCGAGTGTCCGCTGCCCACGGCTCTACAAAACGGCCCCGCTATGCCACCCAGAAACCCTAGCGAACCTGATTCAACAAGCTTGTCAAGCAGCGCCCCATCTGCTGGAAATTACTCCAGTACTGCAGCCGTCAGCGTCAACCAGCGCCGTAGCCGAGTCCATTTCCAGGAGTCCAGCCGTTGTGTGAGCCCTCGAATCACAAGATGCGTTTCCCAGCCGCGCTCAGCGTCGACCAGTGCTACAGCGCGTGCCCTATCC
>JAQGAU010004515.1:0-11512 GCA_034698045.1 Paramacrobiotus richtersi | reverse complement strand
TTGTCCATGATGTTGCCGATCCGCGTGTGAATCTTACTGATGTCCGACGCTTCATTGGACGTGGCCAGGGCGTTGGCCTCCTTCTCAATGTTCTGCGCGGCCTCGAGACCGCCGGCTGGTCCGGGTGGGACTACCACTTGACATGCCACTACGACCGAACGACAACGCTTATAGCATGCACAGCAGAAGAGATACTGCAGTCAGGGAATTTTTTCGCCGTGGTTTTGACAAGTGAGCCATTTTTGCATGGAGTTACGAATAAATACGCGTTTCGTATCAAAATGATCTACTAAATATGGTGAGTTTTGGGGGAATTTTTAATTTATTTATACCAAACATAAACAGTGAAACGTTATGAATTTTAAAAGTTATTAATGCGTAAGTTGTCCTTATATACAGTAGCAAGGATCAGCAAGATTATGAGCCTGCCGGCCCTGCCCCATAAAAAAGCTAACTTGCGCATTAATAGCTTGAAAATTCATAACTTTTCACTGTATATGTTTGGTATAAATTAAAAAACTGAAAAATACGCACCATACTTAGTCTATACTTAGACTATACTGACATGGAACGCGTATTTATTCGTAACCCCGGACCAAAAATTCTCACTTGTCAGATACGTATTCTTATTTACAAATTATGCTCAGTGTATGTATGTACCATTATATGTCGACTGTTGACAAATTCAACCAACTTTTACTGACTTTTGGTATCAGTTAATAATACGGTTTTAATTGCCAATAAGTCACAAGTACAGTATGTACTAGGTAATTTCACGATGCAGTTCAACCAGATTACGCCATACATATATGGCAGAAATTACGTTGATTTACATGCGCAAAACGTGGTAATTTACGTTGGTCAAAAATTGACCAACAAAATTACAAAATTTTCAAACTCCAAAAATTTCCAATAGCTAGTGAAGTCTCTTCTACAGAGTTTGGCTACTGTAATGGGATAATAATAATGGTAGATCTTAATCCGAGCGTAAGTAAAAAATCCTGCTCAGCCATGATGTACTATCAGCCGAGTGACCAGTGAGTTATAAGTTATCACGGCCATGTAACACGGCAGAAAATCAACATGATTTCCCCTACATGTCATTAATTTATTCGGCAATGCCATTAAAATTTCAGGAAGCCAGCGTATTGGCAAGCTACAAATTTGCATTATTTCAAACATTATAAAAACATGTAAAATTACATAGCTAATGACGAGTGCAGTCCCTTGTCGTGCTAATTATGTACAATAACTTTTTCATTCGTGCATGCTTCAAATTTTTGCTGCATCATGGGTAAACCATTAAAATGCTTTATGAGCAAAAAAAATTAGATACTTATATATTGATGTATCTATGTACAGTACCGGCACGGTTACGTTACAAAATAATTAATAAACCACCGAAAGTGAATAAATATCGTTGCTATTTTCTAAGCATTCGACACATCTAAGGGTTGAAGAATTCTGTACAACGGAACCACAACTGTCTCCACAAATAAGGAGAGTATCAGTTAGCGCCTTACCGTATGCAAATCCGCACAAACAGGAGAATACAAAGACACTGAATCGGCCCATTGTAATCGATAACCAGTAATGTAACCAACCGCCGGTATATTAGCGAATGTAGATGTCGGTGCAAACTGTGAATGGAGTCTGTGCGGCACGGCGGTATCGGCAGTACGGTGTGCTTAGTCGAACAACGCCTGCAGCGACCGGGGTCGTCCATGCTCCGCCTGATTGCTACCACCGATCGTCCAGCGGCGCGACCGTTCGTTACGTGTTTCACTGGGCTACTTGGCTGCCCATTCATCATTTTGATGCATTTCTTAATGAATGCCGGTGACGGGGAGTGTTGACCCCGACAATGGGCCGAGACCAGTCGGATTGTTGCCGTGACCTTTCAGTAGATGGTGTGGCTACGGAGGGCATGCTGTTTAGTGGCCAGTCACAAAAAGGAAAGGGCTGTTTCGACGGTGATCAAGCCAGCGGTGCCCATAACGAATGTACTTGACATTCGTTGTCACAATACAACTCTGATGTCACTCTGCGGTGATGTGTGTTTCCCTTTTGTGTCGTACACCTCTAGAACCTGATGTATCTAAACGGGTTAACTTTGTTTCTTTTGTTTGCAGATAGGCGTTATTGTTGTGTATTTGCTATAATTAGTCGCTTACGAGGGTTGCATGCTCTTGTGAAGTAATAATAATAATTTCGTACTTTTTTGACCTGATCACTGTGTACTGGATTTTGCGAATTGCGTGCGACCAGACAGCCGTAAAAAGTGTACCGGACGGATTTTATTCAGTCATCACTGTTATTAAATTATCAAGCCACCAGAAAGTAGTGCCCAGGACACCCCTGGTGCTAGTACAAAAAAAGGGATGGGTATTCTCATCCAAAGCCACTCATGTAGGTGTTGCTAAGGGCGTACTTTACATGCCGGCATAATAGGTATTTTATTTGCCGCCACCGCCGCCTCCAGCCGAGGTGAGGGCGCCGCCGATCCCGCTGAGAATGCCGCCGGCGAGGGAGAGGCCGTTGAAGGCGCGGGCGTTGGCCTTGGTGCCGGAGTGGTTGACCACCCAGTCGCCGCAGTTGGCCACCTCCGTCATGATGTCGCCCAGCGCGGCCAGTATCACGTTGTTGTCGGTAGTGCCCTTCAGCTTGCCGGCCGACGCGATGATGTTGTCACCGCTGCATGCGGCTTGTCCGTGTACTGCAACAACACACGAGCGTCAGCGAATGTCCCAGAGACTAAACCATCCATGTCTCAGTACTTGCTATCACAAGGCCCACTTACCGGAGACTAGGAGGACCGCGAAGATGGCGGCCAGCAGGACCTTCATGATGCTGTTGTTTAGTGAGCTGGGTAAATAAAAAAAGAATCGTCTGGCAGAGATCAACTTCGACAACTGACTGGCCAAGTCAAACAACCAACGCTAGAGTTATCGTAGTGTTCTTCTCTGACCAAACGTGCGCTGAATAAAACAACCCCGGGAGCCATTCGTTGCCGTCGTCGGTGATTGGTCAGGAATTCGAACGATAGGTTGACGGCGGCACACTGGTTCTCCGTCGGCCGACTCCATCCCATGATTGATGATCATATCGCCGGACGACTAACAGCTGTCAGGGGTTGGTGGGTTAACGCTGCTACCAAGCACAGCTTTAGCGGGATAACGGGTCGGAGAAGATGTCTCTTTACACAACATCGACGCTTGTATTATATCAGTTACATAATTAACTAGCTCCACCGGTGACCTGACCGGTGACATGCGCTAACCAGTGCCCACATTTTACCGTTTTTCTTGAAGGTTTACGCTTGGGTAGCTTTTATCGTTTTTGTGACAAATATATTGACGCAAATGTGTCCAAACAGCACGATTTGCATAAACTACACTTGCACATACCACTCGCCAGATGGATGCAAAAAAATGACAAAGCAGACTTTATACAGATCGATTTGCATGGTCGCTACTATAGGCGCGTATGCAAAATATATTCTTAATATGCAGATAAGAAGTTGGCTGAATGATGCTGCCATAACTGGGACAAATTGTTTATCTGATGTTTCTGTATTTCAGTGAAGATGCATTGTTTGACCAATGCAATAACTGCATGCAATTATAATTAGATTCAAGGTGTGACCAGTTGAACAAGAACCATGGTCGAACACTTTATCTGCTGATATGCTACACGAGAATAAATTAGCATCGTATAGATGTCTTTGAGGGCCGAAGCCTACACAATCGAGCAGTTGACAAAAAAATGAACATCAAGATGGTTATGACATTGTTAGGGACACATTATCAAAGTCACCGAGAAAGGCCGCCGATGGCGCCGATGCGCTCCGGATTTTGGAATACTCTGCTGAGGAAAGTTAGCTGCCAAAGGATTTGCCAGCGGCGGACAGGGCGCCGCCGATCCCGCTGACGATGCCACCAGCCAGGTTCAGTCCAAACGACAGGCCGCTACTCTGGCGGACCAAGCTCTTCTTGCCGTCGGTGTCGGTGTTGCTGACGACGATGGCCACTTTGTTGACGATCTCGCTCATGTGCTGGTAGGACTTGCCCTTGCTACCAATGTCCGCTTGCATGGTCTTGGCGATGGCCGCAATCTCCTGGGCCGTCTTGACCGTTAACTGCACGTCGCCCACGGTATTCTGCGAGTCCACATAACCTGCAACGTGTACTCCTCGTTTTACATTGCATTCTGTACTGCTTAACGTTTCGTTATCGGAAATGATTGAAACTGATCGAGCAGCATCGATAGTCACTTACCAAGCAGGACAATCCCCAGGAACAACGCAAAGGTCACCATTCGATTCATGACTGCAGTCAACCGCCTCCTTAACAACAACTGAACGTAAACTCTGAATGTGTAGTGTGATGCGATGTAGACCGCGATAAACATGAATGAAACAGCGAATAATTACGAGGCACTCTGGCCTGACCGGAACGCTAATCGGTCGGTTCGTGCTGGCGCTCGTCTCTCCATGGCCGATCGTGATCGATTGTCTGGGGTCCGCGAATCGGGTACGCCGAACCCTGGTCAACCGATAAATCACCGTAAATGCATAGTTTGCTGAATGAAGTGTGTACCTGTTGCTGCGGGGGTCAGTTGTTGGTGAATCTGGTCTGTTGGATTCCATGTCGAACGATAATATTGTAGGTCGAATATTCTTCACGTACGACTATCTTGGTCAGCCACAGCGATAACGAGGTTACGGGAGTAATTAATGGTGGCAATTACGAATCACTTGTGCATGTTGTTTGTTTCTTAGGTTTGTTTGTGGCATGTTTTTGACAGCGAGCAATAAATTTGGTGAACGGTGCCGCGTTTTAGCGAAAACAAGCGCGGTAACCTAGATTGTAATTTATGGCGGGCAAAGTACAGCTTTTTGTCTGCCGCCATTATATGCACGAAGTACGTAACGTTGTGGTCGCCGGATCATTTACTTCCACGGAAACAATGCTGTCGTTCTTTTCTTCTGACTAGCTCGATTTTCACACAATCTTTGGCATGTACGTTTTTGCAAAATGTAGTAACGTAAGAGTAATGTGACCGAAAAAACCGTGTACTGAAATGTGTAACTCGAGCTATACAGTTGCGTATATTTCTCAGTGTCAGCAAATTTTCCACTGACGCTAAACTGGAACCGTATATTAGTCTAAAATTAATGATCAAAACAAAACTGGTCTTTGTTCAAAAATCTAGGAGTATGGAAAGCGGGCACAAAGCGTGGCCATGAGCAAATATAATGCAGTTAGGTTTGAAACGGAGAAAATTAACCCAACAATTTAAAAGAAGGAAACAGACAAAATAAAACCAAAACATGACAAAAGATCAGCAGAAACAGGAAACGAAGCTAACATATTAAATCTACCATCAAAGCAGTTAGCGGAGAAAAGAAGTGTCACTGCAACATAATCAACAATTATAGAACGAAGACAACTGACACAGAGCAGGAACCCTAGAGCAATATAGGGCGAATCCCAAAATGTATGGCGGCAGTAAAAATAGGCGCCTGGCGAACAAAGGCAGCCCGCTAAATTTATAATAACCTGCGGTAGAACCGGCTGCGTGTGCTGTGTTCGGCTAGTATACTCGACGCTTGAGCATTTTGTTGGCAAGATAACGCGGCCAATCCGAAAGGCTGTAAATGTACGTTTCCCGCCCAGGATACGGTTACCATTTCGAGCAGGAAACTTGGAAGCGTACCCAATCCGCGCTGCACGGGCCGACCAATGTAAACATGTATACACGGAGCACCTTGTGCCTTGTTGTTATTGTAAACAACAATGCCACTGCTCTGCTTCGCAGTCATAATTCCGACACATTAACTGCACATGCCATGCGGAAATTATCTGTTGCTCATAACTTGCATAACAGATCCTTTTCTCGCTGGAGAAATGACAATCAGGCTAAAGACAATCGGGTTAGCGCGACCCCGGTGCACTTCCGTTGTGAAGAGTAACAGAAATAGCATAGATACCTAGTTAGTCCGCCTTGTGACAAATGCATACAACGTGTTTTCTTAGCCCAGACTGTGCAGTTGTTCTTTTGTTATGCCCTAAAGTATATGTAGAACGAATGAACGATATGTTATAGCAACAAAACCTAGTGTACTTCCGCTACTGATACCGTAATCCACATATAAAAAGTAATTCCGCAAGGTATACATTTGAACAACGAGATCGATTCTGCTTCTTTCCAGTCCCCAACTGCCGTAGAATTTCTCCTTAAGTCCGACAAGCTGCTGTATCGTTGTAGACCTCTTACTGACCATGTTGAAGGTAGTGGTTCTCGTCGCTCTCGTGGGAGTTGCGGCTGGACAGTACGGTTTCGGTAAGTGTCGGTGCTTTCATTCCGCATGAGCGGTTGTCATTTCCCAAAGTGTATCTTGCAGGTGGTTTCGGAGGTTTCGGCAATAACGGATATGGAAGTAAGTACGGCTGCTTCTAACTATGTTTCGTACAGATTGTTCAAAGTACACACATGAGTACACTGTGAGTACCTTTTATTGAATTTCTCTATTGAATTTCTTTTATTGAGTACACTGGCTTTTGTAAAGTTGCTGGTTCGTACGTGTTAGTGAGTTTCCCGATAAGGATTATGCGGCTGATCATGTTGATTATTCGAAAGTGACCCACAGTTTTGCAGTAATATTCCTTGAAGCATCCAACATAATGCAGCTAATCACCAGCACAGCCCCATGTCGTGCTGACTGGAGTAACTTTTTTATTTGACCGGACTTTGTTACTGTGATTGTTGTTGCTTTTGAGACAAGTCAATAAAATTATCCCTACATAATTCCAGTTTCAAGCCACTAATACTATGTTGTACGAGTTGGCCACACTTTGTCTGCTGTAGCACATCTGCTAGCCGACAATGTATGCAGTATACCGGTATCATGATTCGTAACCTTAATTACATTATGCGGCGGATGTAATTTCATCCGTCGATATATGAGACATATTCGAAAAAGGAACAGTACTAACAACTCTAATCCTGAAGACCAGATGGGGTACGGAGGCTTCGGCGGCATGGGTTCAGGCTTCGGTCAAGGGGGTTATGGAGGATTCGGCGGCATGGATTCGGGCTTCGGCCAGGGAGGTTATGGTGGATTTGGCGGTATGGGTTCCGGGTTCGGACAAGGCAACGCCCTGGGCGGCGGGAGCGCCCAGCTGGGCAGTATCCTAAGCAACAACAGGGCCAACAGCCGCTCGTCCCCCTGGGGCGGCATGAGCTCCGCCCAGAACAGCGCCGCCGGCCAGGGCTACGGCGTCAATGTGTGGGGCGCTGCGACCGGCAACTCCGGCTACAACGGAGGATAACCAACGCCCAACACACCAGTACACTTCCCTGCCGAGTTCACGGCAGCTTCAAACCACAGCATTAATGAGCGATTGATCTGTAATACTCAGTTATTAATTACATCTTTTATGCCGCAGTTTTATGGAGGTGAATGTAGCACAACGCGGTACTTGTGGTTCATGTAACATTGCTGTTTGAATCTGTCGCGGGATGCATACAATACGTAATACATATTCATCGTACGCTACGCTGTTTGCACAGTTACCTATAAATTTTACGCATACTGCGATAAAGCAGCCGTAAAACGTCGGGCTGGAAGGCGATGGAACACACATTTTCCAAAAACCACAACAGACTGTGTAAGATGTGTAATGAGCTAGTTCCATCCGCTCAAACATGATCCTCACCCGCATCCCCTTCTCCACACCCCTGTCCAAACACCGCTTCTCCCAGCTGGGCATCTTCCACGCCGTAGCGGGCGCATTATCCTGCGCGCTGCAAATTGCCGGTACAAACTGTTTGTTGACTAATATAACGTTTAAAGGGGAAATTGTCCGTGTTGTTATACCGTACTAGCCTTTATTATTGTTTATAATAGCCAGAACATTGATAAACCAGTATCCAGAAATCCGTTTGTGTTGGAGCAACGAAAACTATGAGCATATGTCCGTCTCAAGTAACTCAGTGCTTCACCCAAACTTCCTGAAACTTTTATCACAAATGCACATATATATGATGATGCGCGTTATAAAGATCTCTCTCATTGCAGTGTATGTCTGTATCGTCCTGTACGAGACGGTCTACGGCGCCCGCGGGAATCTGGTCATTCCGCTCTTCTCACTGGGGATCGTGGCCGGTCTGTCCTACAGCTGCACCTCCTTCTTCTTCCTCAAGACCAGCCGGACCCTGGGCCACACCCCCTACACCCACCTCCCCCGGGAGACGGCCCGCCTGCTGCAGTATCTCTGCCTAATTAACATCGCCACATCGGTACTGTTGCTGTTATTCAACGCCTTCATTATCATCCCGGTATCCCAGACCGGGTCTGAGTCGCGGGTGGCCGCCGCGGTGATGCTGCTACACGGTGTTTTAGGATTGATTGGACTGCTCGGACTTGGGTTGAATGTCTACGCTATCCGGCATGTTCCCCTGCCCCCAGCCAAGGTCGGTAACGCACAAGCACTTAAGCTTAACTGAAGATGAAACTGTGATCCTACTCCTGTAGGTGGTGCTGTCGTACGGACCAGCCGCCCCCGTGGAGGACAGCTGGCGGTGGGAGAACAAGGGCTTTGCGGGACAGGATCGGAGCGGTTCGTTGGGGTCGTACTACTCCCAGGCTTCCGTGGGGATTCACGAACCCCAGCCCGGTTTCACGACCTTTTAGCCGAGCAATCGATGGCTACATCAATCGAACGGTTCCGCAATGTTCACTTGTGGGTGGGTGCTTGGTACGCTGCTCAGTTTGGGATTGGGTAGTCCGTTCTATTGTCAATAGGTGTGACCTTTGAGACGGACCCTTAATGTGCACATGTCCGGTTACAAATTGTCAGTTAACGAATGATTTTTCAATTAATTGCTCTCTTTATTTCCCTTAATGTTATGCCATTATCCTGTGTAAAGTTATGACAATTAAACACCATTCATGGGGGCTTATTCGACGGTTACAAAAACATCTGTTGAACAATCGCCGTCATATCGTACTAACAACATCGACCGAGAGTATCCGTTTCATACGTCCGAAACCGAGAAACTATGTATATTTCCACGACTTGTGGAAAAACAACCCAAAAAAGTGCTTACAATTAAAAAATTAAACAACCTCCTTATTCGCACCATGCGAAGCATAGTTGGACATCCTAAAAAAATATAGTTAAAGAATTAGAATTACTAACAAATTGTTCGGCAGAAAATAACAATGCTTCCAGCTGACGAATGAGCTCGTCTGATTTTTTCCAGAAATTAATCGACATGATAGGTTAATTTACCTGGTAAATGCAAGGTACCCAGAAAAATATGTCCGGTTAGTGATGAGTTCGGCGTCGTTTATGGGAAGTGGAATTCTAGGGATACAAATCGCATCATAATGTTTGTAATCGTAGCCGCCACACTCGGGCACCGGATATAAAATAAAATAACAGATTAGCACAGTAATATACCATGAAATTAATTATTTTATGAATTAATTCACTGAATATTGGCAAAGTTAATACAAGTACTCATCTAGATGTACACAGATTATCCACAGTACTATGCGAATTATTGGTTATTGAAGTAGTGAAATTTAATCAACAACAACATTACGCATACTACTATTTAGTTAGTTTGTTAATTTACATTACTATTATCAACATATATATTTATATTTAACACATTATATTTATAATGTATTACACTATATATATATTTAATATATATTTATATATATTAATATTATTATATATATTTATATTATAAATATATAATATATATCTATAATATATATTATTATATTTATATTTATAATACATTACACATTATATTTAATTATCAACATTACTATTCTGTATTAACCCCAGTGTGTATTGATGTTACTTACATGTACAGGGCACTCAATCGATTCTCCGCTACGCTGGCGCTCCTTGCGGTGCGCCCTGACGTCGGCCGGCTGGGCGGGACGGTGGCCGGGGCCCTTGATGTCCTCGCGGAAGAGCTTGTAGGTGCGCGGGAAGCGGTACTTGACGGTGCGGATGGGCACGGCCAGGAAGAGGTCGGGCGCCATGCGCTGCTTGATCAGCACGAACCGCTCGTCCACCTCGTGCGGCGTCAGCATGCCCAGCACCGTCGCGCCCTCCGCCGTGTAGCCGGCCGCGTTGAAGTGCGCCAGCTCCGCGGTGCTGATGGGAAGGTGCTTGACCATGGTGATGCGACTATCGTTCAGGAAGAGCACGCGGAACCGGCCCGCAGCGGCCGCAGCGGCGCCTGTAGCGGAAATGGACAATTTGCTCACCGGTTGACGCACGTACGAGTACTACACGTGTACTAACATTACGTACAGATACATATTGATACTTACATACTGTCCCATTTTTTTCAACAGATTCTGATACTTATGTACTTACTACAGGAGCAATTAAAATTCATTAATTATCCGTAATTAATAATTATTTTTAATTGGTCAACATTTACTCCAGGTTTTTAATTATTATAAATCAGTCAGTTAATTAACATTTGGAGAACGTGAGCGGGAAGGCATGTCACGTACTCAGACCCCGATTTCTAATTATTTATGATTATTTCATTACTTAATGTATGTAAAACCTTGCAGTTGTAAAATTAGATGTAAAACTATGTAAAAGTAGATGCAGTTGTTGCTTATTACCAGGAAAGCCATTGTGTTGTGCTTGCTCCACAGTGACTGGCTTGGCCGCCTTTTCTTTCTCCTTCTCCAGCGCCCGTCGCTGTTTCTCGGCGTCCTTCCGCTGCGCCGGCGTCTGCATACGGGCGTCGCGCGTGACGATTTTCCGGCGCTGAGCCTCTTGGGCCGTTCGGGCGCGTTCGGCCTGCCGTTCGGCCGCCGCTGCCACCTCCCGCGCGGCCTCTCCAGAGGACACGGACTCGTCACTACCGCGCTGCAGCTTGCTGCGGGCATTCCCATCCGGCCGGACAAACTGCGAGGCCGCCCGGCGTGCAACGCCCTTAACAGGAGGAGGTTTCTTCATGGGCGCCGAACGCTGGATACTCCCTAAGCGCCCGGTGTAGTCCGGCCGGATACTCAAACTCCGCAGACCATAGGCCGTGACCTTTCGCTGGGCACTGGCATCCGAGCTGGCCGGGGAGGCTTTGGGCGCGTCGGGCTTCTTGGGGCGGCAGGGTGTCTTCTTGACCGAGACCGACGGGCTGGGGTGTTTGAGGTGGTAAGCGTCCAGGAGGTCGAAGCAGAGGAGGTCCTCCTCGTTGACCCACGAGTTGTGCTCCGGATCCCAGTTCTTCCACTTGACCCGGTACTGAACAAACTTCTTGGCGCTCTTCCCGCGGCCCATCAGCACCCGCCGCTCGAGGATGTCCTCCACCTCCCACTGGCCCTCCGGCAGGGGACTAGCGTCCCGGGAGTCGGACGGACTGGCGGGCGGCGGCGGTGGGCGGGTCTCAAGGTACTGCTGCAGGAGGAGGGGACAGTTGAGGCAGTCGGCCGGCTCCCAGCTGTTATACTTGGCGTCCC
>JAQGAU010004514.1:0-11517 GCA_034698045.1 Paramacrobiotus richtersi | reverse complement strand
GTGATTAACTACGCGGTTTACTCAAGTGCGTATTCCATTGTATGCGCTGTTCAGCTACAAGCAACCATTATTTAATTGTGCAGTTTAGTTGTAATCGTCATCTTTTCCGTTGCGCAGAAACCATCAAGCCCGGCAGCTCATTCTGTCCGGCTCTACTTGGCTATATAAAGGAGGACCTTCTATGCGACACCGATGGATTTGATAGAATCAATTGCCCTGAATTTTACAGTTCCTCTCTGTCTTTAAATCCTGCAACTGGACGATTCTGCAGTAGGTAACGCCCATTTTATCTGAAATCGCGTTGCAATTTACCGGAAAGCATTGCAGCTAGGCCAAGAACCACACTGCGACCAACGACTATTCGTTCGACCACTTTAAGAAGTACCACCAGAACGACGACTAGGTCTTCAGGAATTACTGGTTCAACGACTATGCGAACCACCACTAGGTCTGCAGGCAGTACTCGTTCCACGACTGGGCGAACAACAGCGAGAACGACTGCGAGGACCACACGAACAACTGCCAGAAGTACCAGCACAACCTGGAACTGGTGGATAACCGAACCATGGAATTGGTGGGACACCACAACCAGACGTCCCTTATATCCTACCACTACCTCGGGATACTGGTGGCGGTCGACAACGGATCTCTGGTTCGTGTACCCCACCGCTGGATACGCGGCATCGTTGAGTGGCGGTGAAATTGCTGGGATTGTCATCGGTGTTCTCGCAGGAGTCGCCATTCTTATTGCTGTCGTGGTTCTTGTCTGTCGGCGTTCAGCTGTTCCATCCAGAGGTCAGCCACCTGTCTCGTATACGACCAACCCTAATATCCAAGCCCCGGTAGTTGTGGGACATGCACCCCCGGCTACTGCCCCCTACAACCAGCCGCAGCCGTATCCAACCAATCCCGCGCCATATCCAACAGGCCAGCCGATGCAGGTCCCTCCGTCGTACGCTGCGGCTTCCCAAGGCGCCCATCCGGTCGCTCGCTCATAGACAAACAAACGGGAACGCCTGAACTGTGCCGGTCTTATTTCGCGGATGTGTAGCGAAGCAGGATCTAGTTCACGGTTAAAGTGATTTACTATTTTTTTGATGGTAACGTCTCCGACTGGCCCATGTCCTCACAGGACCTTCGTTTAGGCAACAAGTGCTTCATTAATTCTGCTGAAACTCAAGAGTGTAAGTTTTACTGGGCAAATTCCGCCGACATAAAAACAAGTGCAAATGAACATAGCGAGACAACTACAAGGTTAAGTGTCAAATTTCAAAGAAACAACCAGCTTTGAGACCTCGATCAGTATCGCAACGAAAAACAGATGGCAAAGCGCCCAAACTCAGGTGGTACAGTGTCAAACAGAAAATCACCGGCATGCGTTCCCTAATTCGCACGAGGCATGTACGTCAAAATGAACACTGTAAAGAAAAAAGCAACGAAAACAATGCTGCCGTCAAAACCGTCCGTAGTCGTCACGGTTACATGTACTTTTACGAAGTGTGTTTAAGTGACTAATCTGTCCGGCCTGTCATGCACACTTCGTTATCCCGCAAGGGCTTTGTAGTGAGTGACTCACAAGTCAGTGATAACTATACAAACCATCGTGTGATTGTAAACTGCATCCAAATCTGAAAACTGCTTAATACTACAGATAGAAACAATAATCAAACACAGTCCCGAATGAGACGTTGAAGATAAGATTGTGTGGTTGTTACGCTATAGCTTCACAGAATGGTACATGAAGCATTGTCATTCATCAGGTATTGTTGAAATACTTCCCGGTAATACTATAGAAAGGGATTACTATAGAATATAATATAATACTATAGAAAGGGAACTTTCTTCGCTAGACTACGGTAGTAATTTTCAGTACAAGTCAAGTCAAGTGTCGGGTATTTGCAAAATGAGCATTTCGAAAGTTTTGGTGGCGGTTGCAATTATCCTGCAGTGCTTTGCAGAGCTATCCTATGCAGTGGACTATCCAGTTTGTATACGTATATTACAAGAAAACGTGTTTTTGTCGACTCTTTGATGATTTGGGAACAGTTTGCGACCAGACAATCACAGTACCATGCCCATACGCGACGGCCCAAGCAGGAACCCTCAAGTTCCTGCAACGACCTCTTCTCTACTGCAGCGTGGAAATTAAACTGGCAGATAAGTGTGGCAGCTGCACTACCGGCGCATATGCGGGAAAATATGCATTTTACTTCAATGTCATGTAGGCTCGCGCTGTTGAGCGGTTAGGCGGCTAATCTCAGGCTCGACGGTCTATCGCTAGAAAATATACCACAGAATTTAACGACAAGCCGCTGGATTAAGCAATGACTGGCACCGCAGTTTTACGCAGCTGTTTAACTTGATTTAGGAATTTCACAAAGTATCCCACGGATACAGTATACTTTCGTAAATCCAAATTTTTGGGCCTGGCTGTCAAGCAGCTGACCGGTTCGATCAATCCGACTGATAATCTACCGTCCGTGGCGCAGTACAAAACTGAACTGGCGGATAGCCCAAATCTGTTCATTGAATATATGACGACTGGAGCTCCTCTTAACACCGATCCCGTTGAAGTCGTTATTGATTTTGCGGTACTTGAGTGCAAGTAAAGGGACATCTGTACGTACTTGAAAAACGAACTTATGGTATTCATGGTTTTCATTGCCACAATGCCACACTTATTGCAGTCGCTGAACAGGCCCACAGTAACATTTTCTGCGACGCTTTGGATGACTACGTCCATCGTGATCTGATCTGCGACACAACAGACAACCGGATCAACTGCCCAGACTCATACCTAGAAGGGACCGGGTTTAATGCCGCAAACGACCGACAATGCTCTGGTTGGGTACTGAATAAGACTGGATCCGAACGTGACTGACTTCTTTGTATTAGATACACTTCCACCGCCAACTGACGTTTTTAATGCAACGTACCCAATACGTAAGCCGCAAGTTGATACGGTTCTTATGTTAGTTGATTGATTAAGCGACTCGTTTACCATAGTCGATATTGAGCAGCGCTGTAACGACGTTATCACCACGCCTTGTCCAACGGAAAACGGAGGACGCTCTGGACGGCTACATTTCAACAACGTACCGAAGAGCACCTGTGAGGTCACGGTTCAACTGGAAAGAAACTGTGTCAGCTCTGCTTTTAACAGTTTCGCAATTTACCTCAATATGAAGTAGGCAGACTCTGGAGAACGACATTATTAACTGCGGAATGGTTTTCGTTATTCCAGCGACACTATCTTAGGCAGATGAACGTTATACCTGGCGACAAAGTTCTGATATACGAAACTGTTCGCGGTAACCGCTGGCTACGAAAACAGCTCACAACGGGGTCGAATACTACTGCGACGGTCTCTGAGGCACAGTTTTTGACGGAGTATGTGGATCTGCCGCGGATCGATGTGGTGTATAACAGAACAAATACAGTCTGCTTATCAACATACAAAATCGCGATCGACTACACTGTTCTCCAAGGTACGAATTCATACCCTGAAAATCAAGAGAATTGGTATTTACGGTGCTGTACACAGGATCCAGCTTACCGACCTCGCGGTAACTGTGCTGCTCTGGACGGGTTCATACACAACGACCTTCTCTGCACTCACAAAAATCAGCGAATTAATTGTCCCGATAATTACAAGCATCTGCATACCGTGGATGAAGATCCTGCACTTGACGTACAATGCACTGCAGGAGGTATCCAACCTACTCTTCTACTCTAATGTATGCGTTCTACTAAAATGAGTCATATTTACAGAAGGGACGCCTTACCAACTTTGTAAGAGAAACACACACTTTAACACAGAACCTACATTGCACTCATGCTTTGTATGACAGTGTACTTGGAAGATACGAAACCGACCCTTACCATACCATGCCCAACATCCACAGATGGTCGCGTAGGCACTCTTCACTCGTACAGTTGGCTCTACGCGAATGGAACTTCGTTTAGTATTAACTTTACCCTGCCCAGTGGCTGCGGCAGCGAAAACGAAATGTTCGCTTTCTACATCAACATCAGGTACCGTAGTTCCACATCCACTTCATCACCTGCTTCCTTCTGACGACATTATATGTTGCAGATCCTTGTCGCTTTTGAATGGCAGCTCAGTAACGTTCTCTAAGCAATATCCAGGCGAGACACAAATGCGAACGGAGAAACATTTCGCCGGTCCATCTGATGAGCCCATGGGGCTGTCCGTGGCTCACTATGTGTCACCGTTCGAGAAGCAGCCGTTCATTACTCTGGCGTTTATGTATACGTATGAAGACACTCGTTAGCTCGGACTCCATTGAGATGAATTACGCTGTCTATTCAAGTAAGCAGCCAATCCTGAAAACTTAATGGAGTAGTGGCTTGCCGTTCTGAATCTAACATGTACTGTGTAGGTCAGAATAACACCGGTAGTGCATACTGTCCAGCTTTAAATGGATTCATAAAGGAAGATCTGCTGTGCGACACCGACGGAAGTGATGACCGGATAAACTGCCCTTCGTCTTACAATGCCTCACTCTCCACCAATTCTGCTACGGCGCGGTACTGCAGTAAGTCCATACATCTGATAGTAGCAGATGGTATTGTATTCATTGCAAAACGTTACAGCAAAAGAAAGAAGCACAGTTCGACCAACAACGACCCGCTCAACCACTACCAGAACAAGTAGCAGAACCACGACTCGTACCACATTAAGCGGCCGGAACGACAGCACGAACGAAAGCACGAACGACAGCACGTATGGCAGCACGAACGACTGCAAGAACCACAAGACCGACCTCCACTACTCAAAGAACCAGTACAACCTGGAGTTGGATCACTCCTTGGAACTGGTGGGTCAGCACAACCAGAAGTCCGTGGTATACCACCGAAATCCCTTGGTATTACACACCCGCCCCAGCCGCGCCGGGGTTGGGTGGCGGCGTCATTGCCGGAATTGTCATCGGTGTTCTGGCGGGTGTGGCCATTCTTGTTGCTGTCGTGGTTCTTGTCTGTCGGCGTTCAGGTGCTCCATCCAAAGGTCAACCACCTGTATCGTATACGACTAATCCTAATGTTCATGCCCCCGTTGTTGTGGGTCACGCTCCACAGGCCACTGCTCCGCACTACGGCTCCAACCAGCCGCAGCCGGATCCAACCCATCGAGCGCCATATCCGGCTGGACAACAAGTTTCGAATCCAGCTGGGCAGGCGCCGCCATCTTACACTGCGGTTGCTCAAGGCGCCCATCCTACTCATCCGGTCGCACACTCATAAACAACCGAATGAGAATGCCCTGAAAGGTGCCAGTCGTACGTTGTTGATGTGTGGCAAACGATACTTAGTTTTATTCTTGTGAATTTTATTTGGTTCAGAATTCAGATAGCCTAGCTGTACAGATAGTTGGGAAATCGGATCTGTACTTTGTTACCGTTGTCATCATTCTTTCGTTGTAACAGAAAGATCGGCCTTGCTGGATTCTTGCTAGTATTTTCTGGTATCAGTTGATCAACGACGTTTACGAGCCAACCAAGTCATCGAAAGTTTTTTTCGATTATTTCTACATCGTTCGAAACAGCATTAATGCGCGGATGTGATCGATATAATTTCTGGCCAACTATTGCATCGGCTTTTATTTTGGCAACGACAGTAGCCGGCGTAGCTTCTTTTCCGGCATTCCATGACAGGAAATCAGCGGATTTCTACAAGGAAAAAGCTGCCAACTTGGAATCAAAGTAAGCGTCGTTTCAATAGGTTCCAATCGGCCCTGTAGAAAACGGCAGCATACCTATCAGAGACTTGTAGGAAAGCATTCTTTGGCATATATCGTAATGCGGTGGTTAAACACAGCACATCCGCAATGGTCATTTTGCGAATATCATCCAGCTGACCTGAAGACCACATAGTACAGAACTGGTCAGGAGTAACTCGAAAGCGGAATGACGCAAACATTTAGAACACTCACTCAAGGAAAACACTTGCGGATTTTCGTACCACAATCGGTCTCCAAGCTTCTTGTTGCGGAACTCTAAGCCGATGATACACGCAAACGTTGGACCCACGCTGGCTTCTTCATTGACGACGTTCTCCAGCAGTCCCCCGACCATCAGTTCCTAAACCACATTCCAAAGTTTATTTGTCTTTTGACTGCACTCTGCGCAATTCAATACGCACCACATCATCCACACTTCTGGAACAAGAAAGAGAATGAATGATTCATAATACTATGAAGTATGATAGGAATGTGTTGTTACCTGTACAGCTGCTGAAGCAGCTCAACATGGTTCATCGGCATGAAATCCACTGTGTCCCCGAGTTGCTCAAAGGTTTGCGCCCGACGATAACCGCACAACTGTCGAATATCGTTGTAACTGGCAAGACCTTTGAAGCAAACCTATAAACAGCGTTTCACATAAACTGACTGTTTCAACAGTCTACCGTGATCACGGCCGCGTTGTATATCAATCGCCATCAGGTCCAATCCGAACGGACGATGCCCACGAAACAATCCGCCTTGCAGATCGCCGGCCATTTGTGAATCGAACGCCAAAGCCATCTCCTCCAGCATTCCGTTGATCAGTGCGTCAGCGTTACCTTCTGTGAGACACACTGGATAAATCAAGTTTGACATAACTCCAGATTTCTTGTACCTTGATGGAGTAATGTTAGATTGTTGAACTGGCTGGATAGCGAGTTATCTTCTGAATGACCGGTAACGAAGAGTAAGCGAGGTACACTTCCGTCGAGTAAAGTATGCAGTCTATCACAAACAGTGTTCACACAGTTAAGAGTCTTATATGTGTATTATAAGAAAATACATACCGAAAAGCAGCTGCAGTGAATTCGTTGTAAACATGCGGATTCACAGAATCATCGTAGTCGCGAAAATAACCACTCTCCTGTGGTTGTAACTGCAGCCCTCCTTCCCCATACAACGCACTCCCGGCTACCTTACTCCCCAATAACACCGGCAAAAACTCCTTATAGACGATATTCTGCCACACTGCGACCACAGTCTTCCTAGCCTGATTGAACAACTCTTCATCTAACTCTCCCGTATTCTCTCCCGCTGTCGCTCCCAGCGTAGCGGCTAACCCAGTCGCCAGAATGTTATGAAATCTCAAGAAGATGATGTGCAGTGCAGCCAACAACGGGTGCTGGTTAACACGACTGTCAGCGGCCAGGAAACATCGGTTTGATGGACACGAATAGGGTGGGTTGTCCTTTGGGAGAGGTGGGAGGACTTGTCGTGTAACGTGGGCTTTTTGGTAGTTGTGCAGTCCAGTGTCAATGTCCATGAAGCTGAGTTGACCGTGGTAAAGGTTGCGGATGCCTCGGTTGGTGGATTCGGTTGTGCCGTAGAGGAAGGAGGCGTCTAGCCAGTGGGTGGTCTGAGAGAACTGCTCGCGAGGTTGATGAGGATTCTGGCCAAAATAGCCTGCAAAGGGAGCGATAACTAGGTACATCGTACTGCTTTATAATTGTACTCCTAATTAATTTCGACCGGAGCCTTATTCAAACCAGGGTTTCGGAAGAAACCCACGCAACAGCGGCCTTATTTGTTGTATTATGCGCAAAGCATATACGTTTTGTTACGATTCGCTATTGTCATTATATAGCTTTTTGTAGATGATAAAGTAGCCTTACAGTATTACCATTGCTGCAAGGCGCAAAAGGTGTAGATCGTGAGAACTGATGGCACGTTACATTGAACATGGAGTACATTGGATCCTTCCTGTGTAGCGAAAACTGGAAACATTCCGGTATGGAGCAGTCGGCATTGTGCATGCAGCAATCGATACTCTGGCCTTCTTTGTTTTGTGGCGATTGTCCATTCGTTAAGGATGGGGCTAACATCATTAGTAACGATAAAAACCGGTTTTATGCTGTGATTATCAATGCCATCTTACTGTAAGCCAAGTCGGATGCGATCACCTGTGCAAAAGCCGGCATCAGCAAATTAGCCGTTGAATGTGGTCGCAAAGTGTTTTGACTCAGTGCTAGACTGATCAATCGAGGATTCAACAGCAGTTCACGCTCGCCGTTGCGTTTCTTTACGGAATAGGAACGTGGACGACTAATCCCTAAATAACAGAATGGAGGAAAGGTTTACCAGGTGAAATGATGAATTACTTACAATCAGATAGAAGTTGTACTAGACAAATGAGACCCACATACAAACTGAGTAAACCAAAAAGAAATTGCTTAATTACCATAAAATTGGTATAAGTTATTGGCATAGCGATATTATCAGAAACCTTGCAAACTAGAACCAATAAGCGATAAATCAGCTGGCGGGAGGAATTTTATGTTTTCAGTAGTCTAGTCAAACAACTATATGTACACGTAACGCACTCAAGTTGATATGTACAACCGACTATACAAATCATCAAACCCGGTTTATTTACCGTCCGAATAAGCATGTCTTCCTAGCCGCTGGTACGGCTGCATCGCACTGCCCCACACCGGATTACGCAGATTGTTACAGGTACCGTCAAAAGACCGTACAAACAGCTGCCGCTCACTGCTGCACGAGATCAGCTGTTGAGTATCGACACAAGGTCGCTGTAGTTGGTGCAAGGGATTAGCCACATGTAAGCTGCAAAGACATCCATGTAATCCTTTGCTCACACTAACATTACGTAAATGCTTACCTTCTAGTGGATGCCTGGGCTTGCATTCCATCCGAGGGCGCGGGTACACGGGAACCCATCATCTGCTGGAGCATGCTGGATGCAATAGTGCCCAACGCTAAGATCTCCTGGAGATCTCGCCAAGATGGAGTATACTGCGGAGAAGGAAGCAGACCGAAACTACGAAGCTGGGGGCTGTGTTTCGATCGCCAGTTAGATTTTGGGTGGAAGATGTGCTGTGGTAATGTGTCCAGTAGGTCCGGAACAACTGCATTAAAGGTGTAATTTTTACAGCAATTTATCGTAGCGAATGCAATGTTACTATTTCTTACTGCAACGGTCTGCTTCATCGAATCGGTCGTTAGGCGGAAACATTTGACTGTTCTCTGTGGCAGATATTTCCAAAGATGCCGCATCGTTTTTAATATCTCCACGAGATAATTCTGCATCCGTCGCAGATTGTCGCGTGGAACTTTTAAACCCTTGAGCGCGCTGCCGGGTTTGCGGACGTATATTCTCCGGTAAGAGTGTCCGGTAATGCTTCGAATACTCCGAAGATTCGAAAGGGAACGCAAAGCCGTGGTTCGTCATCTGTTCCGTGGATGATAGTGGCCTTGAATCGAATGCGAGATTCGGCCGTTCTTCGGGTCCGATTTGCGAATAAGGAAGGGTACTCCATAATGCAGAGGGGGATGAAATTACTAGCAGTCCGTGATCAAACAGGATGAGAAGAAACAGCTGTGTTGTAACTATCTCCAGATGAAAGTTACTAGATGAATACATCTGCCGGTCATTTAGAGAGATTCCCGAAAATAACGCAAGGGGGCTATATAATAGTTAAAAAACGCTGTGTGGTCGTTAGTTGTATTATAAGACTGACCTTGAGCTTAAAGTAAACTGACCGGTATTTAAGCAAACTATGCTCTTTAATTGTGTTTAGCCGCTAAGGCGATTTTAACTGCCTGCGCGTTTCTGATATGAGGTAGCTCTAGCAATAATGGACGTTAGATGTCAGCTAGCATCCGTTTCGTTGTGACAGCCCACTTTGTCTGAACTGTTGTTTACAGTGAGTGTGAACCAGTCATTCTGCTGATCGGACGCCTGAGTCCTGATAAACATAACTGATCATAACGTGAGCTTAAACTGAGTACCGTCACGACTTCCATAGCATTCTATTATTTTTGCTTGGCACCAGACTACCAGCCAGTTTCGACACAATAAAAATTCCAACAATCAGATCAAAAATCTGTCCCAGTTCGCACGTGAAGGAACCGTAGCCTAAATCAAACTAACATTACTCCGGATAATGCCCATGCGTTGAAATAAATTGCAAGTGGATCTGCTTTCTCCGATCCTAGAAAATACTTATTACAGATTTCCTTGTACAAAACAACTGCAGACTCGCACCCGGCCCACTCCAAAGAACCTGCAAATCCGTCGATTACTTCTTAGTTCTTTGCAATTTGCCCTGAATGGGTAATAGTAAACCGTAATATATATTTTTTTGTTATTACCGATCAGTAGAGCACAAAGTAAATAATACCAAGTAAGTAATACTGAAAACCTGCCGTTCAGTAATTCCCGTGTTTGCGTGTTAAAATACATGCGTTTGCGTGATAATATATCTGTTGAATTGTTTGTGCAGCCAACTCCCAAACTGAAATGCCAGCTCAGACGAAACTGGGTTACCTGCCTTCGTGATGAAATAAATAAAATAAAAATATGTTCTGTACCCCTGTCATTTCGTTGCAAACAAAAGCCGTCCATTGACTAGGTATTGCATCGGATCGGACTGTCTTATCGTGTATCGCTTCAAAAACAACACACCGCTGTTGTTTACTGACATTCTGCGTTTCATCAAATGAAATGCTGACGTGAAAACTCACTTAAAGGTCAAAACACCTACGCAGGTTGATCAGTTGAAACAGCTCACGCATCATCGACGCTATCTTACGAAACAGCAAAACAATCATATGGCAGTCAGAATCACTCAGCTGTAAATGAATGATCCTCTGTTCGGGGATCATTCAGCAGTTACTTCCTGTTTGTGCTTTACGCACAGCTAGAGCCTTGACCAAGTCAGTGAGCTGAATGAATGTCCTTTCCGTATTACTCGGTAAACTGCGGCTTTTCCGAGAAAATGGATCCGGTACTGCGGCACTTCAGAACGAATTAAAAAAGATTAAGAGATAGCGTGACAAATTTTGTCCCGTTTCTTGAAAACCATCAAAAGCACTCCTGAATTAGATCTCGGAAGATTGATAACACGAAACAACCAGAAGACCGTGCTTAGTGTTTTATATGGTCCGAAGGACAAAGACCCATTTCGGACTGAGTTTAATACAGCGGAAAAAGAAAAGGAGATGTCTGTGCAGAACGGACATAACAAGCTTGCACAAATTTCGGCTTCGGATTAACAAGTGTTATTCCTCGAGTTACGATGGATGCCGCGTCTATTCAGAATCGAAAAAACTGCTTATGTTCAACATTCTGCCACCCGGATTCTCCATACCTTCCACAATCAGCCTCCGCACATGTCTAACATTATGCTTCGTTCAAACACTACCGACGAAGCACAAAATACAAAAATCATCGAGTACGTGCAAGCAGTATACCACACGGGAGTCTTCTGGTACCAGCTGCTGGTACTCGTTCTTTTCTTGGACAAACGTCTGATCTCACCTTTCAATGTCTACCTGCTCAACCAGCTGTTTTTGTATACGATGGCACTGTTTATGCGGATAGTATCAGATTGGTACAGCTTGGCAACGCGGTTCTCTGCAGGCCAACACCCACTTTTGTGTCCACTCCGAACATTGGCCGAATGGGTCTTGGGTCCAGTTGCCGGAACGAGCCACATTGTGTTGGCTGCTAATCGCCTGTGGGCCGTCACATT
>JAQGAU010004513.1:0-11525 GCA_034698045.1 Paramacrobiotus richtersi | reverse complement strand
TGGCTGTTACAGGAATGAATTCGATAATGATTTCAACCGAATGACAGGCTGCATATGTTTGCATGAAATGGTTAAGCGGAGACAGCGCTATTCGACAGTGGGCTACTGACCCGGATTTACAATTGTTATGGTTGATAAGGGATTAGAGAACAGACGGGTTAATTGCTCGAACATCCTGAATCTAACAATAGTTAATGCATTAACATCCACACTGTCTTTGCGTCGCTTATGTTTGAGCTACCGACTGTCACTGCCCCTCCCTTAAGCGTTTCAACTTGTATATCGGTTTTCAATTCCAAATCATCAAAGTTTAGCGAAGAACGAACCAAGAAAACATGGGCGTACGACACCGAACACTTTGCTTTAGAAACATCAGGCTCTTCTGCCGCCGGTAGTTTGTTATACAGGTTTTCCAAAGCCTGTTAAACAGGCGAAGCCACATTGTGACCTTCATCTTCGGAACTTGGCAGCTCGATTGCTCCTTCGCGATCCGCACAAAAAATTTCGTCAGTGATTTGTAAGACTGTCAGTGTCGCGTTCTTTCCTGACTCATCCGATACATCTGTGGGGACTTCCGTGGTAGCGAGTTCTGGGAGGAAAAAAGCTGCATTTGTAATCTCTAAAAAGTTGAGCTGCATACTGCCGCTGGTGCTGTTGATCAGATTCTGCAGAGCAGTCAAAACGTTTTGAGGCGCTTGGGTGATAAATGTGGTGTTGGTTGGATATGCGTTTCGGTCGGTGGCGTTCCTTAACTGGTCTGACAACTGTTCCTGTACTGGAGCCAAACAAATCGTTAACAGGAGCTTTAACTGTCGTAGTACTACTGTATTTTAACATAGTTTGCTTTTCTTACTGGTTTTCTCCGTTGTGGAAACATGGTTTATCGTGGAGGTATCGATAAATGCGATGGCAGATGTATCCGTATCCATGAGGGAATCTGGTGTCGAATCGCTTGAGCTGGCTTGAGTAGCATTCGTATCCGGTATTGTAGGTGTTTCAGTAGACATTGTCGTTGTTTCTGACTTTGTCGTTACTGTCGTGGTGGTCGTTGTAGTATCCGAGGTTGTTGTGTCTTGTGTGGTCGTAGTGAATTCAGATTCTTCTAATGATAAGTGATTCTATAATTCGTAAAAATTGTGCTCTTTTTTGTGAAGCATACGGAACAAAAACACAGGAAATTATCAGATGAGCCGTTTTATGTTTGTATACAATGAAATAGTTTTTTATTTGATAGGTTTGCTAACTTTGCTTTATGTGGATATTGGTGTG
This sequence comes from Paramacrobiotus richtersi, assembly GCA_034698045.1. Classification (NCBI taxonomy): domain Eukaryota; kingdom Metazoa; phylum Tardigrada; class Eutardigrada; order Parachela; family Macrobiotidae; genus Paramacrobiotus; species Paramacrobiotus richtersi. The sequence continues at coordinate 10,256 of JAQGAU010004513.1, read as the reverse complement.
GCACCGAGGTCAACCAACTAAAACACGAGCTACTTACCGGCTCTGAATGTTTCGATGCTGTCCAAATCAGTGTACGTATCATTATTTGCACAATTTCCACTGTGCTGTGCCAAGAAACTGATTCCAAACCACTTGCCGCCCTCAGTATACTCCGCAGTAACTTGTTGCCAAACATTCTATGTGCCCGACAGGGCCTCGTAATCGGTTACGCTACCCCAAATTTGCCTCGTTATAGTAATATTGTCGTACAAGAACTGGTTCTGTTCGTTAGGTTCCACAATGTACAGAACCAACTCCAAAAAATAGTTGTTCTGAGGATCATCCGTGATATTCGGCATTGATGATAATCTAAACCAAAATGTTGTCCGATAGCGTGTCCAAGCAGTCGAGCGGAGCGGATAGTGCCAAAACTGGGCGATCATCTCGCCCGGATGGGTGGTAGGCTCGCTGGGAGGGAATTTCTTGTAGCATTTTGACTGGGCGTATCGAGGGCCAGCTGCAAATTCTTGTAACGAGCAATTTTTTAGGGAAACAACAGCACCGTACACGATTAAAATAGTGACCATTACGGTAAGAAACGGAACCATAATCAACGTAATCGGAAAAATGCTCCTTTATCGTGAAGGTCACTAATGCTAGCAAAGCTATTATTTTGTTTAACGTACTGATAGTAATTAAGAAATGAAGATCTGCATGATCTGATGATTCTGCAAAATGATCTCCAAATCCTGCATCAATGGTCCGCGGACAACGGGCTACCTTTTAATGCAAAGAAGTCGTGCTTCGTTCGGTTTAAGCACAAATCATCCGGTCAGATTAGGTCCTGCTACGACTTGAACGGTGAGGTTGTCCCAGAAATGAAATCGGTCAAATATCTGGGAGTCATCCTGGACGGGCGCTTGACCTTCGGCGAGCATACTGACAACGTAGTGAGCAAGGCTCGTAAAAGAATTGGGGCCCTGCGTTATCTGTTCGGCCAAGCCCGCCATCATGCGCGAATTAGGGTGTTCAAGTCCGTCGTTCTGCCAGTATTAACATACTGTGCATCAGTTTGGTATCCTCATCAGCGAACACACATCGACAAAATCGTACGTGTGTTCAAAGAACTGGCCAAAGATCTCCGAATTAGTAACCTGCCAGACGAAGAAATATTTCGCTGCCTCCGAATCCTTCCACCGGACCAGTTTCGTGAGCGTCAACGGCTACTGCTGCTGTACAAAATCTCCCATAATTACTATCCGGGCAGAGACGAGATTCTGGTGGAGCAAGTCCCACGTGACGGCAGAACAAGAAACGAAGAGCGGCAATCAAAGAATGTTTTATTGTTGTGTTCGAACTATGTGAGCCGCTTTGAAAAGAAGTCCTTCCAGCGTAGCTTCTTGCACGAAACAGTACCATTGTGGAATTCACTGTCCGCTACAGAGAATGACCTGCTATCGGTCACCCATTTTTCCCAGTTTTTGCGTAAGCTCTACATTGCCTAAAACATCTGGCCGTTTTTCCTTAAATAAGAAATGTATTTTTCTGCTGGAAGGACGTAAAATGGTGCACATGAAGAGAGCTTTGTTTACTCAGTTTCCTCAAGTTGTCGGCTGGGGCCCGGGGGTAAGCTGTACTATTAAAATAATTATTGTACTGAAATTATTGTTTATATCTTTTGCTCAGAACTATGCGTATGTTTCGCTCAAAACGCTAAATCAAATTATGCGTTAAAACATGATACGGCACCGGTTGTTTAGCCATTTGATTGTTACAAATTGATTTCGCTTGTATGTCATATGAACAAAGCGAAACAGTCTTGGTACGCGGGTTTGCATTTAGGTTTTTACGGTTGCGCAACAGAGTCGGGTGTTTGTTCGTGTACAGATAAACCTATCATTTTGGCAGTCACGCATCCTGCAGCTTTATGATTTTTAACCGCGCACAAGTAAATTACTTAAGAAAACTTCGAAACAACCCACAAGGCAATCGCTCTAAAATTCTGAATTCGCAGATTTTATATTATTGCCTTCGTTCGCTAACACGACAGAAGCCACGCCAGCCCAAGATCGTTGTACCCCAACTCTCAAGCGGAATTTCAGCTACAAAAAAAGAAGCACGGATGTCACAACAGATGCAAAACACCTCGACACCATCTACTAATGTTACCCGAAAGCTGTACGGTCGCGGCTTCAGGGTGACCTGGATGTTTGCCGACCACGTAAACTGATCCCGTTTATTGTATATTTGAAATTCCGGGGAGCCGTCCGATGGCACCACATTCAGCTCAGTGTTCGGAGCGGTACTGGTGGCAAAGACCTGCTGCATCACCCGAGACGTGAGAGTGGTTTGGAAGGACAAGAAAATTTCCCGCGACAGCAGCTCGCGTATCCGTCATAGGCACTGTTGGCCACAGCCATCCCTTGCGCACCTGTTGTAAAAATGACCGTTAGACGTTAAGAGAAATTATCACGTGCGGACAGCGTTACCTGTAGGAGGTCGGACAGTTGCGCTAATTTGCCCCGTAGTAGCTTGCTATATTTCCACCGTACTGGGTGACCATCCGCAAAAGGTCCCAGCAAAGGAACATGAGATTTGGCGCTGTGCCATGCCCGCACGACTCACTACGCCGGCTGCGTGCAATTCAAGAAATATGAAAATACGATTACAACAGTCCCAGAATGCAGAAACGATGGAAAGCTCAGTTAGTTCACTGTATCGCAATAGAGTTCTGTCCCATGCTGTTCTAAGTTAGGCAGAAATAAATGGACAATTGACTAAGCGCCCGATAGTCTTTCAAACCTAAAGCATCCTGTGTAATTTTGGAATGGTGTGTAAAATCAGAAGTCTGTATTTGGAACGGCACAAAAGGAACCGGGTAATGATGTAAAATACCAAACAAATTCGCTTGTTAAAACGGTGACCTAAGGCAGCACCCCAATTAACCTGTTTTGTATGGCCCAATCGCAGTGTATGTAAACGGTGAATTCATGTAGCTGTTCCTCCCTGGTCCCTACCGGCTGCAGGTGAATCATTTTGAATGATTTCAAACCGCAACGGTGTCCTTGGATGTTGTCTAGCCCACTCCATACGTATACATCCATCCACCGTGTCATTGCTGCTACTGGTAGTTTGTTCGACTCCAAACAGATCGCAGGTTAGCAGACGGGATGGTATCCATACGTAGCACTGTGACAGACCCTGGCGGCTTGTATGGTCCGCAAAATACTCGGATCGTGCACAATCCAACAAGTACACGAGACAGAAACCTGCGATACATGACATTAACAGCCGTTTGTTTTGTAATGATGTAACACTTTACTGACGCAATATTAGATACGAATACAATAACTAACAATTATAATAAAATGGGGTGCAATGAATAAAAACTGATCACAGCTGACAAGCGGCGGAACGTTGCTAAACGAAGTGTGCATCTCTGTACACATCCCCAGATGTAATACGCAAAGAAAACTCAAGTCGATCGATGCAGGTAAAATATCATAAGCAACTTGAAAAGAGTGAAAGAAACACTTACCGGCAAGAATCAGAACATTCTGTACAACAAACGACATTTCAAGAATATCCTAGTCGGCCAGGAGAATCTGGACTATTGCTTAAAATATCCACTAAACTGAATTTCGTGCGAATACCACGATCGCCTGTAACAAACTGCGTATTTTGTTTTGCACGTCGATGTTTACGGAAGCTTTCCAGGGCTGTTAAATCACAACGCTCTGACGTTCCTGGTGTTAACGGATTATTACTACGATAAGGCATCTTTATAATAAAGCAGTTCTTGCATTATCTCAGTTACCTACTGTCACGATTGTTTACGTACTACTGATTAACGATGACAACCTGTATTTTTGATAACACTGGGACGATCGGCGATTACGTACAATCCCGCTCAGTGCCGACCAACACGGCTGTGGGTGAAGGCTTCCATATGTGCAAGTGGCAGAGCACTATGAAATTGTGGCGTATACCGGTAGTTGCCGCGCCGTTGTGTCTTTTCAACGTTCATCTTTTCATTTTATTTACGACACTGGGATTTCAATCGCCCCGTAGAGGGCAACATCTGGAGACAGTTTTTTAGGCTGCTTTAAAAGAAACGACTCCTAAGCGCACTTACGCATTGCAGGCTAACGGAAAAGCCAGAGTGCACTTGCACTTACACTTGTAAGTACGCACTTGCACTATCCTGACTTTTTTTGTCGGAATATTAATATAATTAATATTAAAGCAACAACAGCCTGCAGTGTAGATCGCTCGTTCATTAACCCTCGCCTTCACCCTCCGCATTGGGCACAAAACTGCATTGTCTTTATGTTACAGATGTTTTGTTAGTGGAGCAATAAATATGTAAATGACCACAAGGTCACTGATCGGAGCCGGTAGCACATACACGCGTTGTTCGGTACATGTAGCTTTAATGGTAAATAAGCAGAAAGTAAATGTGGACAATCCGGTAGGACAGAAAGTTAGAAGTGTTGGTAAACATGCTAACGCAGGAAGTATAAGACAGCTAGCGGAATGCTATCAGAACGTACATCACATATCGTAGCATACGATCGAGAAAAAGGGTGCATAGTACGAATTAGTAAGACATTAGTCATTCACGTAACACAAAGGACTTCCCAGGGAACTTCTCTAAGAACTTAACGGCATTAATAATTCACGTAACATTTAGAAACAGCAACATAAAAAGTTGCTCTGGTAATAATATGATCAGCAGCTTGTCTAGTTCTGTAGTCTACCGTTTACAATATTGTCAGACTGGTATTTGAGCACCTGGAAGTTACACCGGAGATAGGTTCTCAAGCGCGAGTTGTAGATACAGCATGCATAACTGTTTTGCCGCAGTCTACAAGTAGCCCGTGCATATTAAGTGCCAGCTTACACACGGTCTGGAAGAAGTCGTTGAATGGTCTCATGAAAACGTTTGTACAGAAAAACAAGTCCCATGAATCCCGATATCCGCGTCCATCGCATCATTCGGCTGCAGAACAGATTTTGGCTGTGGGCCATGCATATTTGCGGGTACTTTTGTCTAAGTCTGCCAATCAAACACCTCTCGAAACGATGTGTTGTTGTTATGCATGGAGTAATGGCGCTCTATGTAGCGCTGTTGTTCCTGTGCAACGTAACAACTTATACGCAGTACGATCTACGTGACATGGACCTGTCCAGCGCACTCCTACAGGCACCGGTTTTCTTAACACCTTTTGCGCAGTGCTTTTGCGCTGTTAGGATGTGGTTCTCTAAATACAGTCTGCCTGACATTACGGACCGGTATGAAACGGTAGTGAGCAAGTATCTGGCAGTGAACGATGCGGCTTGGCTTCTACTCGCCGGAATCACTCTATCTATTTTGAATTCTCTGAATAATATTTACCTGCAAGTGCCCTATATCAGCAACAATTTTGCAGAGTGGGTGCAAAGTTTTACGGATCGATATGGTAGCGGAGGACTGTTTTGGTGCAATAGTACATTGATCAGTTATATGGTCATCGGTCGCCAGGTTTTTAAGTTCTGTGATATGGGTTATGGATTTGTGCAGTGTTTTATCACCGTATTTGCACTGTCTATTGGCGCTGGATACAGTGCTTTGACACGGAAGGTCAGGATGTTACCGACAAAAACAGCTGGCAAGCTGAGCCAGTATCTGAAGACCATCTGCACCTGCATGGCTTAGTTCGAGAATTCAACCACTGCGTTTCATGGGTCAGTGCTTTTGTATTCTTCGGTACGGTGTTTGATTTTTTACGCGGAGTGATCGCGTTATTCACATTCATTGCGGAGAACGCAGCCGTGAAGCCGTCTGATATCGCATGGCCGCTGGACGGTTTTCCCATTTTGTTCATGCAGATCTTTGCGCTGGTGTATGCATTAGAAAAGGTGTGCCTTTCTTGTTGTTAATGATGGACCGAAGCGAAGCGGAGGTTCTCCGTGTTCAAGAGTAACGCAAACAGCGGAGTTGACAAACGTTTGTGCGTACCGGCAGCGCAGTCAGTTTTCGTCCGATTTTTGTTAGGTTTTTAGCAAAACCTAGACTGTGACCTGTAGATGAGCTGCTTCCTTTTTGACATATATGCCTCAAAACGTGAGCGAGCAATGTAAGCGTATAAGCAAAATAAGCAATATGAGCGTATAAACAATATAAGAGCACATTTTAAGAAGAGATTCTTCTGTCAAACAACACGCGCAATGGGCAAGCCCTATGCACTTGCAAGTTCACTTGCAATTGTCTCCGCTCGCTTCGGTCTTGATCGCCAGCGGCAGCAGAATGGATAACCTAATTTGTCTGGTACGTCTTGTTTGTACTTTGTAGGAAGATGAATTCCTGACCGCGCTGCAGGAGCGGCTGCATAACGATCCAGAAATGCGTGCACCAGCAGCAGACCAAATCAGGGCTCACCTGGTACGCTTCAAGGAAGCTAGACACACAATAACGATGGGAGGAATCGTCTTTGATCGAGAAAAAAGTTTTGGGGTAAACGCTTTGGTCACCGTACCTTCGATCGTTTTTGAGGAATTAATACTTGCCAATTGCAGATGCTGTTCGCATTCTGCGGTTACATTTTCCTGTCGGCAGAGGTTATGGAAAGAAAGCATCCCTGTCCCCTCATGCCGCAGTGCAATCAGACTTGTTAAGCATGTGCGATGATTCGTGATGATGTTTGTTGTTTTTCTCGATGAAACTCTTGCTTTTGTTCGCGTTTTAACTCAGCTTTGGTGCAGAAACGTTACATATGCGTATATGTATGTTAATTTGGTGGTCTCTTTTATTACGGCAACCACATGGTCTAGTTAATTAATTATTATGCAAACAAAACAGTGCATACCCTGCGTATGTTAATTGTGCAGTTAGCTGTTGAGATCAGAGCGGAAGCAGCTTGAATCGAGCCGTACAACAGACTGCAATGACTCTGGCGAATAATTATTCTGGCTTTATAACGTAACAACATATTCGAAATATCATATACAAGAGCGCTTTTATTTGACCACAGCAATGAGAATTACAAAATTAACAGCGTGGTTGAAAGCTACAGGACTGCCTACACGGCCCTCCAGTTCAACGCTGATGAATGACAAGTGTCTTCCAGTGAGTATGTCAACGACGCCACCGGCAAAACAAACAATGCAATTCAATACGAGACGTTGTCAAAATTTAATAGTAACACGCACTCATGCAGCAGGTGTAATCGCGAATATTGCACAAATGGCCAAGCTGCGCAACGTTCCATGCAGAGCCTACTGAGCATCCCAATCGCATAATGTGGTTACCGTGCGTTCTTACGTTGTCTCTGCGGTTTTTTGTCAAATCTTTGGAGTTAAATCTCATCGTTATGAGTATCAACTCGACAACGACCGTACCCTTCCTTCATCCGTTTTTCCCGGCGACAATTAATGAAACCATTAAGCAGATACAGCTCAACTACCCGGAACTGTTCACGCGAATTAATGCGATAACCGTCAACGCTCAAATTAACTTCAGCGACATGCAGTCAGTCGATGCGAAAGGACCTTGTGATGTAATGGAATATCATGGTCTGGCATTGCTAGCGGAACTGTATGAGCAACGTCCTGAGCTGTTTGACAAGGACCGGTCAAACACGCGTTCAGATACAATTACTCTCATCCAGATGGAAGGTAATCAAGTTTCAAGGTGGACGCGAAAAAACGGTCGGTGCGGTTTACAGTCTGCTGTGTGTTTAGGTTTCTGCGCGCCTTTGGTTAAACAAGTGGAGAACTTCGCCGCTAGTAAGTAGCATCCGTAGGCAACGGTTAAGACAATAATAATATGATACGAGCGGCTGTAAGAACAGTTTGTTCGTACGCTTGGTTCTTACGCCGGTGAGTCTGATAAAATGTTTACACCTGAGAACAGGCCTCCAGACAGTGAGGTCCAAGGGGCACTAACCTGCGACCGTGAAACTAGCTTTGTCTTTCTGGAAAAACTTTAAAATTTTCGAGAAATGGGTGACCTATATAATCAAGAATCTGATCATTTTTAAAAAAACGTTTTTCGCTTGCATTTGTCCACCGCTTTGGGCGCTGTTCCGAGTATTATATGGCGTGGGCGAATGAGCAAGATCAGATTGGATGTTGTACCACATAGCATTTCAAAAAGCATAGTTGTCTGCGTGTGCCAGCGCATTCTTTTGTGAAAGGAATAAATTTCGAGATATTTTCTGATTGTTTCTCATGTGTTTCTTGCCACCTGTGTTAGTGTGTATCGTAAGAAATTTCATATATAGTAACGTAAATCAGCACTTTCTGCTCTCTCGCTGTGTTCTGTTTAGGGCACTATCAATATACCGATTTTTAAACAGGCACAAACGTTCTGGTTTCCGGATACACAATTATAACGGAGTTGTGCCTAAATGCCATGTATCCGACATCCATCCTTCTACATCCCGCATCCTCTAGTGATCTCATGGCAGCATTAAAGGCATTGCTAAGCCGATACTCCTGGTACACCATCGGTGTCATCTGCTTTTGCGATGACCACTACTACAGTGACGGGTTTACCTGCTCCTACGATCTGGACAACTTTTTCTACGACAACGATTTCCCATCCCATAAAACGTACAAACCCCGCCACAGTATCAATTCCAACTACACAGAACTTTTGCTGGATATGCAACAACATGCGCGAGGTAAGGTCACGAAAAAATTTGGTATTCTTTAGAAATGATTCAAGTCTGTCTCATTTGCAGTAATCATGATCCGAACTGTGCCTGCAAGTATGCGATCTCTAATGGTAAGGTTTACGATTTTATTAGCCGTCAAAATGCGTCCAAGACTTTGTTGCAGATCGCAGCTTATAATCTCAATATGACCAATGGCGACTACGTAAGGATCGCATACATTCGCAGGATATTTCCTTTACCTTTACTTGTAACCGGTAGGTGTTCCTCCTGTTCTTGATCAGTCCATTCCATTCACTACCGGATAAAATACGCTGGAAAGCAAAAAATGGTGTTCCAAATGAAAGCGCCGTGGATGATTATGTAGGCAAAACTGTGTGAACAATATACAAATACTTGTATTACCAATAAACAGCACATATGCGATTTGAAAGAAATTGTTCAGAAAGCAAAAACAGCGTTTGAGCGAGCGTTCTTCATCGGTGACTTGGATGTCGACTGGAACAAAATGGCACCGTTTTTCGATGCCGTTATATCAGCGACGGGAATCACCCTTGACCCCGACGCTAAGGTAGTTAGACCTTCCACGTTTTTTATTATCCAGGAAACGTCTTCTTTTTCTTAGAGCGATATGGAAGGACTCCTGACTTACGAATCTTTGATGATTTTTGCCGAGGTACTTTGAACATGTTCGTACAGATGATTGTGTTGATGATTAGTTCAACGTAGGGCATCAAGAGCTACTGGAAACCTGGAATGCAGCCACGAGATTTGACAAGCAGAATGCTTAACCAAACCTACGACTTGCCATCCCGACGGATCCATTTACGATCCGACGGACTGACAACAATGACGGTTCCTTATTACCGATTAGACCGAGAAACCGGTGATCTGCAGGTGATCTTCTTTACTTTAAAAGGGCAACAACTTGCTTGATTTTGATTTTTACTACGAATACACACCGTGATAGCGCGGCCGATCGATCCCTTTGACTTCTAGAGTTTAGAACCCGAGGTGTCAGAAAAGTTACCACAGGCTTGATTTTAGTTATCCTGGGTTTATAGATTATTGGTGTATATGACGCCGGTTCAACAAGCATCCAGATGAGCGATCCAGATCTGTGGTTGTGGGGAGACGGTTCGGTTTTCCCGCCTGACATACCACCGTGTGGATTTACTGGAGACTTGTGCAACGATAACACTTTGCGTACGGAATCCTTTACAAACGAAAATATGCAAAACTTATGCAAATTCTGAATTCCACATAGAACTGGCCTTGATGATCGCAGTACCACTTGTGGCACTTACCCTGATCCTCTGCGCATCATTCATGGCCGCTTCAGTGCTCAAGTACTGTTTGATGTTGCGCTTCAGATTGTCAGAACAATGACTACGTCAATATGCAGGCGCCGTTCGAAACGCATGCAGTTTGCCCGCATCTTTACACCCACCTCACAATTCACATTAGTGGTCTGCAGTGAAATACAAGGCGATGGACTGAGTTCAGGTGTATTGTCTACACCAGCATCGCCACCGCTAGCTCACGCTCCGGTGTGTGTACTGCCATTGTCGGAAAGCTTTGGTGAAGGGAAACTGAGCAAACACCGAAAATTTCGCCGGA
>JAQGAU010004512.1:0-11525 GCA_034698045.1 Paramacrobiotus richtersi | reverse complement strand
ACATTAGAGATACGGTGAATGTCGTTTTGTCAGTCAAATAATCCATTTCTGTATTAATAATATTAATCTCGAAATTAACAATAATTATTAAACGGTATTAGTCTAGTGAATATACCTAAAACCATTAACATACCATGATAATAAGTTAGCATGAATAATATTTTTAAATAAAAAATATGTTTGTACATTACTGTAAATTTATTCGGATTTCGAGACACTGAATGCAACCAGATATAGAATTAGCGGTACGATGTAATATCGGAGAAAGGGCATATATTCTGCATGACCATTTGCCAGCCATTCCACTACAATAAATCACTGCTATCACTACGAAAATTTCTATATATATGGTATTTTGCCCCACGGATTTATTCTTGCGCGACTTTTTAAGGATTTTTTTCTGATTCAAATGTTTGATTTTTCGATTTTGTTTACAGCTGAAACTGATAAACTGCCACAAATAATCTGACAACATAATTCGAAAGATAATAAAACAGTTTAAACTTGAAAAAGGTAGGGAATTGACTGCTTTATTATTGTATCTTCCATGTTCTACGGTCTAACGTACGAAGGAGGTCAAGCGGTAGAAAACTCATTATACTAAGATTTTTACCAATATTAATCCAACACAGTTTACTCAGATTCGGACATGTTTCTTCCATCAAGTTTTCTGCGAAAATAAAAAAAAAGCAAACAATTGGAAAAAAAAAATTGAAATGTTCGAAAACCTCTCAAATGCTTGAATGATATTATGCTCGCTAGTTTCAGTGGAAGGTATTAAGCCACTACACTACACATCTCGACATATTCACTTCGCCCGTGTATGCTGACTAACATGTCCCATTTCGAGTACAATAATGATGAATAATCGTACAATTAATCGACAAACAGAAGGTGTTAAAAAGACCATGAAAAAACCCTTTTTGCCGACAGGAAACCTCGTCAAATTGCTGAATACATTGGCCAATCTTCAGTTCCAGATTTTTATGCATAGTTATCACGACCTATTAGTTTTTCATTGTAAATTTAATGTTTTTTCGATACTTTTGTTTTCCACCATCAATAATCAGCGCACAGTGTGTAAACTACAATCAGTTAATGTCTACACCAAGCGCAATTCGAAGAAAGAAACGAAATGAAGAAGAAATACAGAAATCATTATGCGGGATATATATACGTACCCAGGCAGCAGATTTAGCAGATCAAACTCCTCTTTTGCCCACAGGCCGGCTAGTCCAATAGCCAGCGGTTCACAGTTGTTTAACGACGCACTTTTTTCTTTTTGCAAATCAGTGCGAATCGAAAAAACCAGCAATAAAGCCGAACCAGATGAAAAATTAAAACAGGCTAAAATATCAGTTCACATTGAATACAGAAAGCTCACTACCAATGAAAACATTCTACTATATAATACTATCATGGACTCTTTAACAAAGTACAGCGTTAAAATATAAAAATAAAAAATGCATTCCCAAAACAACTGACAAAGAAATAAAGTATTAATTAATCTAGACCGTCTTTTTTTCGTCCACATCTGTATTCTGTACATATTGAAAACGTTGAAAACGTCGCTTATGTCCTATTACAGTTCAAATCAGCACTGTGGCGTTGTTATAACTTATTCATACAGGGCATCGTAAATCCTTACCAAGGCAGATGACTCTCATGAATCTTGTCCTTACTGTTCATACAATCTCACCGATATTCTAATGATCCGGCCCCTTGTCCGGGTGATACTGACTGAACACCGCCCGGAAAGTACACCGTCCGGCCCATCTTCGTATTTAGCCGTAATCTGGCCAAGAACCCCTCGGCCCGGTAAGCACCAGATCCACACCCGCAAACTGCAGCATATCTTAACCGATTTAAATCGCTTACTTTGCGGCTGTACTCCCACCGCCCGGCGAGAAGTTCCCCTCGATCCGCACGATACTGTGTACATTTCCCGCGGAATCATTGACAATGTTGGAAATTGTGTTCTGGCCGGTCAGGTTCTTCTGTGCTAGCTAGTGGGGAAACTCACTGACGGTGAGGGAATTAAACTGCGGCATGATTGCGTGATAACAAGGAGATGAAGTGTCATAAAGCGCTGCAACACTTCCGGATGACCGGATCATGTTGATGTGAATTGTGGTGTGCTGAGTTTACACTACACTAATAATAACTTGACACTAATACTATTAACTATTAAATATTAATACTATTAACCATAAAAAAATACCTGGGTACATTGAAAATTTACTGAATTCTCACAGTCAGCACATTGAATGCAACCGTATCAGCGGTAATAGTGCCGCATTACAACTATACAAATTCCGCCCATTTAGCAGCCATTCCACTACGATATAAACTTGAGGAGTACTACCAAAAAGTACTACCAACAATCCTAGAACCATGTTAAATTTGTTTTCGATTTTCTTTCTTCCGCAGTATATGTACAACACAATTTGATATCGCTGATAACAATAATAAGAACCATTTTCTGGAAATTGTGATTTACTTTTACCCGAATTCAGTCTAATACGGTGGTGAATTTTCAAGACGTTTTCTTAAACAATCTTTTCAAGAATTTTTGGTTGTATTGTTTCTAATTCAGATGTTTAATTTTCTGCACTAATACAATGCCACAACTAACAATTACTTCAGGCAACTCTCAAATTCGAGAGTTAATTACAAAAATTAAAATTAAAAAGTTAGGATGCTGACTGCTTTATCATCGTTTTTTTCTGAAGTCTAATGTATGAAGACCGGAATAGCCGCCAGACAACCCATTATACTACGATTTCTGTCCATATTTGTCTGACAATAGTTACTCACGTTGTGACCCTTTGTCCGCACATGAAACACAGGCTAACAGCTGGAGAAAAAATTGAAATGTCCTCACACATGTTTACGATTCCTTTTTATCGAAATTGTTTCAACGGACGACAAGGAACGATGAAGGTAGGAAAGCCACTACACTACGAATCGCGACATATTCACGCCATCGACTTGGCCCGTGCTGCTGACTAACATGCCCGATTAAGGTACAATAATCAACAAACTGCTGTTGGTAAAAGATCCCAAAAAACCTTTTGTACCGACGATTAGTTTTTTTAATACAAACTACTGCGGATCGTATTCCCCTACAAAAACAACCCTGATCGAATTCCCCTCCATATATTTACGATACATTTTCGGTGTTATGAGAAACGCGGGAAAGAGGTAAATTCCAATACGTCACATGCAATTACGAAATCAAATATATTACTTCAATACGTTATTAAATCGAACTGCATTTCTGTTGATCGGATGTGTACCCTGCGATACAAAATCAATCATCTGATGATAATTATCGACTACGTACTAACTTCATATGACCAAACAATTGATACACCGGACCAATCTCCACTTCTTCGTGGGTGACCAACAGGTACGTGTTTCAGACAGTAGCGGGTGTTCGGGACTATCAGACGCAGTGCGATACGACAATGATTCCCGGTCCGCCCATGCAGAAATTCTCGATAAATTCAGTCCGACATGATCTTCGACATTGCCTTGGTAATTGTTTTACACATATTACTACCTACTTGTGTACATCACCATGATTCGTATATGATTACACTGTGGTATCACGTTATGATTTATCTTATTATACGTTTGATGTTTTTTTGGGAATAATTTTCAAGCCAAAAGTTCTTATGGTCAAGCAATGATGTCCTACGCCAACACAGACTAGAAACTGAAATTATCAAGTCGCTGCAAAATACTTTCGTACTGTTTTTGGGTACTGCCACATGAATGTCTTTATACCCGACCATTTTTTTCACGCATATGAACAATTTACATCAATACAAGCGGAAAACCAATGCGGAAAAAGTACTGTGCTGTTGTTTGACAACGCCAGCACGTCATCTCGACAAAATCTGTCTCGTCCAGGTTGTTCCCAAATCAATGATTCAGTCCTTGACTCCAAATAAATGGTCACAATTCATTTTCACGTTTCCGTAATATATTTCCGAAATATACAACGCGTTCTTTATGTGTTTTTCTGGGAACATAACCCATACATTTTTATAACTACTCCGATGTATTCTAGCTACTCGTACAGTGAAGCAAATTTTGACCCGTCCTTTCGCAGATCAGTACAAATCGATACCACCAAACAAGTAAAGCGGAAACAGAAGAAAATTGATAGTGGGTCAGCATTTACTACAGAAAACTCGCTGCGACGCTGCTGATAAAATACTCTTCAACGTACAATGGATTCTTTAACAAAACACCCCAACTTGGAAACAAAAAGCAACTGCAATAATAAAAGTTCATTTGGTAACAGGTGAGTATACAAACCTCACATCAGGAACAAAGAATGAAAGACGGACTAACAACAGACACCAAACCCGACCAATCATTAACCCACTCCCCACCGTCGCAAAACCACCTCCGCCAATTTCCGCTGACTGGCCAGACTGGCCGCCATGGATCCGCGACACATCATCAACTGCGCGGCATCCAGATTGGGATCGCAGTGCATGTCGTGGTAGACGTGGACCAGATGCGGATCGGCCGCGCGGAACACGTGAAAGTTGGGATTCTGCTGGGAATGCTGAATGAAACGCTCGTACAGCTCCACGTCCTCCTTGCCCCAGCCCTGAATGTCCAGGGGGAATCCGCCCACTCGCTCCAGATCGGCTTTGTAGCAGCTGACGATACCGTAGCCGAATTGGCGCCAGTAACCGGCATCCTCGGTTAAGTGGAAAGGATCTGTCAAAAGGCGTGTAAAGTTGACTTAATAATCGTTTGCTAACACCAACAAGTTGCAACCAAGAAGACATACATTATATTTGGAAATTATATTACTAGTACTAGTACTTTTTTATATTACTAGTACTTTTTTATTTGATCGGACTTTGTTACTGTGATTGTTGTTGCTTTTGAGATATTCACAATAAAATATTTTGAATATTACTATGCTGCTACTAAGCAACTTTTGAAGATAGTAACTTTTGCGCTGATACTTTACGTTGGAGCGTTCTTGTTGCTGACGTTGGTGGATTACAAAGCACGCCCTGAATGAAAGGTCTGTCGGATCAGCAGCCGCGTGTGAACGCGAACAGGTTGGTTTAACTTTGCTTAACTAATCATGAGAAATGGTAGTGCAATGGCCAAAAATGGTCAGTCTAGACGAATTGTAGCACATTCTGACAAGGAATAAAACAAAGTAGTAGTCTATCGTTTTCACTTTTTACTGAATGGAACTCAGTACAAAAAAAGGCAAATCCTTAAGTTATCATCGCTTTGAAAAGTAGAATCAAAACAATCACTTGGTGACCCACGGTAACCGGCACAAAGGAACAAAAGTGTCCTGCCCTAATGTAGCTCAAATCACCACACGGCGATTTCGTTTTTTCGTGCAATTCGTCGCAAATCCTTATAACCGTATATATGCCAACAATCTTACCGATATTCTGATGATCCGGCCATTTCTCCGGGCGATACTGACTAAACACCACCGGAAAGTACACCATCCGTCCCATCTTGGTATTCAAACGCAGTCTCTCCAAAAACCCCTCAGTAAACACCATATCCACGTCCACAAAGAACAAGAGATCTTCCGCTTCAAACCGCTCACTGCCCCGCTGCAATCCCACCGCCCGAGAGAAATTCCCGTCCACGTGGACCAACTCCACACGACACTGTGGACATTTCCCGCGGAAATCGTTGACAATGTTGGAAATCGTCGTCTGCATAGTTTCTTCGGTGCCCGAGGGGAAATTCATCACGGTAAGGGAGAACGCAGAGGGACTGCTGAAGAAGAAGGGGATTAGATGGGTGATGAAGCGTTGCAATGCGTCCGGTCGACCGGATAAGGGGACGATCATGTTGATGGGTTGGGGTGTGGTGCGCTTTGGGCACAATGGATCATTCGTGTCCAGTTCGGTGCCTAGTATAACAAGGTTTTTATAATCCTGGCAAAATGAACTGCACATCGAAAGTGAGCATTCTAAAGCTAGGTTGCCATCGAAGTTCCCTATAGTTTCAGTATTTCCTAAAATAATGATTATATCACGCTGAAGTCATAATTTACAGTCGTTTTCCAAAACACATTACGAAAAACAGATCGCTAGCGGCTATTCAGTGAAATACCCAGGACATCTAGTTATCAAGTGTTTACGACTGGCATGAGTGACCACTTTGTCCACATCATTAGCATTGAGTTGCAGGTCAAAGCCACTGGACTACAACTTTTGTATGGACCACCGGTATACGCCAAAAGTAAGCACAAAGTAGCGAGCCCACAAATGAAACGCTCAATGGCAATACAGTAATAACAGCAACAAATCAGCATAATTTCGAAGAACTCACAGGTTATTTTAATGATTCTCGTAAGTTATTTTTTAAGAATCACATGACTGATCAGCAAGAATTATTCCTCTGTAACGAATTAGGATCAAATTATTTCCTTTTTTTACACATTTTTCAGGTCAAATGCGAAAAAAAATCTAGTTTTGGAAATGTCCCAAATTAAATTACTAAAAACAAATTCTTTAAAATTATTTTAGTTTACATACACAACGTACGCCATGATACAAGGAACACGTGCGATAAGCATTATAAATAAAAATTATAAAAATAAAAATTATTAATAAGACTAAAACTTTCAGTAGGTTGCTAGCAACGGTAAGAAACCTACCAGCGACCCGGATCGGGGAAAAATAGCGCAGCACACCACCCGATTTCAATTCCGACGATCCGGCCGCCCTATCCTCACCCACGCAGTCCTCTTCCTCGGCCAGCTCCCGCCATGAGAAGACCTGCTCCAAGTAGGCATGTCGCCGCACCGGTGCCGTCATTTTCTTTCCCGAGTACCTTTCACACAACACAGTAAACTGATTTGATAAGTGATTCCTTATTTGATATAGTGAATTATTTATGGAGTTACATACTTATATGAGGTTTTCTCCGAAACGAAATGAACACAAAATGGATCGAATACATCGAAAAATCACTTCCATTAGAATAAGTTGTTTAATTTTCCAATTCGATGCGTTTTTTATACATTTATCAAGGTCTGTAATACTAATAACAGCAAATTTCTATCCCTTGTCCCCCATTTACAGTACTTCCATTTTGTCTCACTTTTACTTGTTTT
Source organism: Paramacrobiotus richtersi (assembly GCA_034698045.1). Taxonomy (NCBI): domain Eukaryota; kingdom Metazoa; phylum Tardigrada; class Eutardigrada; order Parachela; family Macrobiotidae; genus Paramacrobiotus; species Paramacrobiotus richtersi. Next base: position 4,393 of record JAQGAU010004512.1, on the reverse strand, counting down.
ATTGGGTCATTTAATTTACACAATTAATTTATTTTTATTTACGCGATTTTTCCCATTTTTTTATGTTTTTTTAAAACGGGCTCATATTGGTGCCTACCTCTTATAGACGAGATGCACATCCAGCACATAGTGGACCCCATGCAGCGGATCCAGACGCTGGTATCCGTACAGCAGCTCCCGGAAGTCGATGACCCGTCCACGCTGCTGCGAGTACTGATTGATCTGCTCCATCAGCTGCATCACCAGATTATTCACCGCCCACTTTTGCGAGGATTTCAGCCCGCGTTTCGGATTGTATTCGACGTGGGAATAGTGGGATTTGGTGAAGAATTCCCACACTAACAGTTCATCGGCGGATTGTGGACGGAAACGCGTTAACGACGGTGGATGGAGCAGTGCATCACTGCAAATCAATTTCCACCTTACAGATACGGTGAATGGCGTTTTGTTAGCCGAAATAATAATCTCATTTTAATAATAATAATTTTAGCATTATGAGTAACAATAATCCTTACAACATAATTATTTTATAATATCATTCTTTTATAATTATTTTATACTAACTTAACATTCATACGGTTAACGATACAAAAAAAATATCTGGACACATTCACCATTCAACAAATTAAATTTACTTAAATTTTAAGACATGAATGTTTCAAAGCGCTCTGTTTCAGTAGCCATTCCACTACGATATAACACTGCACGAAACCGGCTGGAAAACAACCGCATCTGCTGTTACTGCGAAAAATCCGCTTAAATAACCCAAACCATGTTAACTTTCCGCGTTCATTTATCTTATTATAAATCAATTACTAACACCCCACAAAACAGTAAAAAACAACCATAATCGAGACATCCCGAGTGCGGCAAAAAAGCAGGAGCTGATCGACACGTTTTTGTAATTCTTCCGCTTTTTATTCACAATTTAATTTTAGTTATTTGTATATTATAATATAACAATATTACTTACTCTAATAGCTGCTAGTAGTGCAGTATAAAAAGCAAATATTACCATTTTCACATTTCACTGCCACAACTGCTTACAAAATGCAAAAAAAATCACACAAAAAAAAACAAAAAATTATGCCAATAAATACCGTAAAAACCTTCTTATTTGACACGCTCGCACAGTACCTACCTGGTGGCCTTTTCCGCGCGGTCGTGCTGCTCCAGGAGGGTGTTCATCCCGTGGATCTCGCGGGACAACTGCAGGATCTCCTGGTGTACGTTGGCCAGCGTGTTGGCCGTGTAATAGTTGTGAATACGGTGCAAATGCTGCGACGTCTTCACCGGGTGCAGCGTAATGGCCCGGTGCACTTCGGTCACGTGCAGGTCACCGGTGAAGGCCGTTAGACCGCTCTGATTATTGTAGAAGATGGTCTGCATCTGTGAAATCAGTACTGCACTAATTTGGCAGATGTTATTGATAAGGAATTAATAACAAGTGTTTTTCTTGCTAATTTTGACCTAATTGTACCCTGAATAATCTCATTTTGTGGTTGAATTTCAACGATTTAACTCAGTTTTGGTTGCCATTCAAAACTTCAATTTTTATTTCAAAAATTCCACAAGTGATCTGGACATAATCGTCTCTGGCACATTTCGAAATTCAACAGTTAACAAAAAAATTAAAAAAGGAAGGAAAATGACTGGTTTATCGTTGTTTATTCCATGTTCTAAGGTTTAACGTACGAAGCTGCCAAAGAACCCATTACACTACGATTTTTGCCCAACAGACATGTAACACAGTTTACTCACATTCTGACCGTGTTCTTCTTTCAAAACATTCTCCAAAAACCAAATACAAACAAAGAAATAGCTGGAGAGAGAAAACTGTGAAATCTTTTCACCCTTGTCACATACTGTTGCATGATTGTACATTGTCTTGCTCATTCAACGGAATAGAAGCCACTACACTACGAAGCTAGACATATGCAATTTGTATATAAGAATAAATCTGACGATAATTCGACTACTAACTTCATATGACCAGGCACAGGAAACACCGGCAAACCGCTGGATACACCGGCCAATCTCTACGTCCTCGTGGGTGCTCAACAGGTGTTTCAGGCAGTAGCGGATGTTGGGCGCCATCAGACGCAGCGCGGCACGACTGATGATGATTCCCGGTCCGCCCATACAGAAATTCTCCCTAAATCCATTCAGGCATTATTTTCAACATTATTGTGTTTCAATTTATCGGCACATATTACGACTTTTTGCGTATATTAAGTAATAGTTTTACTATACCTAGTTTTCCGAAAATTCCTTTTTGCACGAATTTTTTTGTTTATGTTTTCGATATTCTGTTATTGTGTTGGTAGTCTTTCGTCACATATTACGACTTTTTTTGTATATTAAATTATATTTTTACTGTGCCTCTTTTTCCGATAATTTCTTTTTCCACTAAGTTTTTGTATTTACTTTTCTATATATTTGAAATTCAGCAGCAAAGTTAGAAGCAAGCTTAGCAGCACCGTGATGTGATATCACACCACGGCAGCACTATGGGCACTTATATTCTGGGCGAAACAATATCAGTAGTTTAATTTGTGAAAATATGAAGCTTCAAGCAGAATCAAGCTGGACCACTTTCACGCCGAAAATCAAAATAATAAATTATATCATAAATATTTTTTAATAAAAAATTATCTATAAAAATAATCGAAAAGAATAACCAAATAAATACATTTCTACAGGAGACGTGCAAAAAAAAGAAAAAAAAGAAGAAAAAAATGTCATACGTACCCAGGCGCCAGATTCAACAGGCCAAACTCCTCCTTCGTCCCCAATCCCGCTTGTCCAATAAACAGCGGTTTACTGCTATTCAGCGACGCCAGAAAGTACTCCAACTTATCCGTCCTGACGTACACATCGTCATCCGCCCGCATAAACCACTCGTAGTCCTCCAGAAAATGCTCAAACATGTACTTGAGCATCAGAAAGGATTTCTTCTGCGGGGGGTACGCGTCATCCACCCCGGGCAGCGCCACCAACGGCAGATCCGGGTACGCACTCTTGGACCCCGCGCTGCTGAAGAATATGATCCGTCCGGGGACATTTCGTCCCCAGGTACGGTAGACGGCGATGGCACGGGTATCCAGGTACTTGGCGGCGGTCATCACCCCCACGAGGAGGAGACCCCGTGTAGGGGGAGCGATCTGGGGGATTTGGGGTATGGTGGGTTCTGCTTCCATGGTAAGCGAACTGTAAAACATTTTCTCGTTAAAATTATCGCTGTTTTATGTTTGTGATTGGGGAACGGTGGAAAATTTGAGTACCGTGGAGAGGCGCAGTCAGGGGGGCCCCTGAAGTTCCAGCTGTAGAGGCGGACATATTCGATGAACAAAACGGCGAAATATCCGAAGAAGATGGATAATAGGAAGGAGATTAGTTTGTAGCGTAGAAAGGAGAAGTATCGCATGCACCGCATCGCGATCAGATTCTCAAGTGTGCGGGGACCACCTGTTGCTGATTGAGACGAAAGCAACGAGATCGCGGGGAATACAAACAGGGAAACAAGGTTGGCATGAGTATCAAAATAATGAGATTTTCCTGGAGTATGTAACAGAAATTTTCCAATCAACCCATATCGTATATTATCAAAGAAACCGGTAGAATTATTCTAATTTTTTAGTTTCATATTCACAAGTTGAATCACAACGTTAAAAATTTAATAATCGCATGTCATATTAAATTTTCATATTTGATACCAAAATTCTCAACCGGAAAGGAAAGCTTTTTGGGATCGTTTGTATTGTGCTTCCATTCCAACACGCTGCGGTATGACGTGATTCCATTGGTATGGGATTTCCCTGTACATGAGCATTTTGGTTCTCACTTCTTCGAAATTTCAACCAGCCATGCGCAGCGCTTTCGCAAGCAAGAATTTTCATGTTTACTTTTGAGTTTTGTTCGCACCCGCGCCATTTTCATTCACCGTTGACCTAATTGGAACGATTGGCTCTGCCTGTGATATCCTTAAAGATTTCTAGAAACAGTGATAACTTTTTACTTTTAGCACCGTTCTGATATCCTGTTTGTCAAAACCTGTTCTTCGATCGTTGCCAGTCAATCCACTCGAACCCGCTGTACTATATTTCCCTGTACATCCCCATCACCCGGCATCACAGTATACAGGAATCCACCATTACCACCCACATTTAACATTTCCTATCTCCCCCCAGTTCCCTCTTCCTCGCAGAATGGTGAAGGAAAAACCCAACTCGATCCGCTGCTACGACGCAGACGGCTACCGTCGACGTGCCGCCTGTGTCTGCGTCCGTGAAGTGGCGGCCTCCTCAGCGGGCGAAGGGGCCCGCGGGGAACTGCAGGTGCTGTTGGTGTCGTCCTCGCGCAGTCATGAGCGCTGGGTGGTGCCTGGCGGCGG
>JAQGAU010004511.1:0-11526 GCA_034698045.1 Paramacrobiotus richtersi | reverse complement strand
AGAGCACCGGGATGATCAAACGATCAGTTGTAGGAATCGAGCGACGGGCACTGCGCCATCTGCAGCGTATCTTCAATGATGCGCTGGGCTTCCAGGGAGGCTTCTCCGTCTTTGCGGCGCTGTTCCTCCACCTACAACAGCCAGATTTAACGCTCTAAAGTGCATTCTTATTCACGTAGATAGAGACATAGTCGATGTGTACGTGACACTGAAAAAAATACTGCATAACAAACATGTACCGCACCTTTTTCAACCGTCGGATGGTCCGCCGCAAAAACTGCATGTTGCTTTTGATCCCCGCTGGCTCATTCTCCGCAAAGGAGACAAACCGTCCCAGCGCGTCGACTTCTCCCAGTGTCATTTTTCTGCAAAGGACCCATATGTTAACACGATATTCGGTTTGCTAATCGAATCCACTGACTTGAGCGCCCGCACAGGAGCCTCCGACGTCCCCGTGGAGAGATCGAGGGAACTGCCGTAGTCACTGCTACCGGCAATGCTCGCGCGGCATCCACGCCCACCCATTCCCGGCTCGTCCACACTTTCCAGTCGGGACACCGAGCGGCTTTCGGTATACGACAGTGACGGGCATTTGCCACTGGATGACTGTCGACTGGCTGATGATCTCTGCTCTCTCAGTCCTACAACATTCAACATCGAATCTTTTGCATACAAAAGTTACACAAGCTTGAGTTCGCTTTCGAAAGGACTCACTAACCTCTATCATGACTGGTTGACTGAGCATCGATCGGCGTGTTCGGTCGGTACAGTCCGGCCTCGAAGAGCGCCACTTTCTGCTGCACTTCCAGATCGACCAGGAAGCGCATAAAGGACTGGCTGCGAAAGAAGCTGGCAAGATGCACCTATCACACCATGTCTCGTTGAAACTGTACTCTGCGGCGAAAGTGCAACTGACATGCTTACTTTTGAGAAGTAATCATAGAGACGAGCTAAAGCCTGGCGGAAATGGGAGCAAATCTGATCCGCATCAACGGCGTTTGCATAGTTCCCAACGGGCAGGACGCTCCCAATTATTTCGGGGATTCCCTTATCCGATAAAATCTCTGAGCATTTTCTGGCAGACAGATACCTAGTGAAAGACCAGCGCTGTTGACTTGAATGGAGCGGGTAAAATATGCAACATACTTGTCAAATATGGCACATGCATCACTGGCAATTTGGTCCCTACTGCTGGGTTGAGCACCAGGGGCACCAGTCACATCCGGTGAGGAATGCCGGAGAAACTGCAGACAGCTGAGCAAAAAGCACAGAGCGTCCATGTAGGGTTGGCCGCACCATTCCGAATACTAAGAACGAGACATTAATGGAGACATATTTAAGGGCAGAATTGACAGATTATTGCAAACAACACACCTCCAGAAAATAAGGCAGGGTTTGGGGACTGTTGAGAATGTCAAAGAGGTAGAAATGATCGCTGAGGACGAGGTGGGATTTGTACTGTAGGAAGTGGTGACCGATGCGGAAATGGTCAAAATACCTTCAACAAACATCAGATTCTTGGTTTAAAGTGAAAATAAGAGCGTTAGTAGACGGTGTGACCACCAGCGGTACCGGGAAGTGATCAGCTGCCAAGCGAGCTGCTGCGGTAGACGGAAGCAGTCGAGATCGGTGTAACCGTCCTCCCGGCACATCAGCTCCAGGACGCCGTGCCGTAGTGCATCGGGATCCTCCACCGGAAGTTGCAGGGCTTCCGGCGCGTCCAGACCCAGATACTGGCCGAAAATCCGCAAAGCACATTCTTCCATCTCTACTCAACGAAGAAGACGGTTAATTTTGTCTGGACAGCAAAATATAACTCAGACCGAAAGTAACCCGGTCTAGACAACTCGAAAAGAGCTGAAGGCTACTTTTTAACGATAAAAAACGAACGGATAGGAAACAAACAGTCGGAAGAAGAAAACCACGGACCTGGATTGTTAACGAGTCGAGGCAATGGTACTTCCGGTGTGCTCGACAAACTACGAGAAATGCACATAAATTCCATACTTCACACTCCGATAATCAAAAGTTTACTGAAAATATCGCGCACCTTCGTCCAGCTCCACTTTCCGATGCCAGTACACCATGACAGGAATTCTGATGAGCATCAGAAACGCAATGATCAGCATACGAAGGAATGTCGAATGTCGCAGATGCTTCGTTCCTTCCCATTGACGAATCACTACCATTGCTCCCTCTCATCCCACCCGCACTACCAGCGTTCTCAGAACGAAGTTTCTCGCCATTCCATGCGATCCGGGAGGCAGCAGCGTCCACTTGCACCTGGGAAAAATGCTGCACCTCCATCCAAAACCGTAGAATATGCAGTGTTCCGCGTGCCTAGAGAATCCCCCGTTATTCAGAAATATACGTATTGGGTTATATTGCATACCTCCATGAAGTCGATGAGGTATGCCAGGGCTTCGTGACGCTGGTAGGGCCCGCTGATCAGCACATCCTCCGCCTGTAACTCCAGTCCGCTGGATCCCCGTAGCAGCATCGCCACCTCGTCCGCACCAGTCCCCAGCGTGCCAGCGACGCTTTCCTCCATGCAGCGATCACGGCTGGTCAAGTGACTCTCCATCGCCACAGTGCCGTCAGTGCGCAGGCCTAATCCAGCTCTTCAACTCTTCATCCAGAGAAATAAGGTAACTGCTGTGTACTGCATTGTTTTGGCACAGATCAGCGGAATGATGGCCCAAACTGACTAATGACTATTCACACATTTGAATGATATTTTCGTCACTGTTAGCAAAGTAAGTAAACTTCAGTCAGCGTTGCATCACGGTATCAGGCAGTGTTCTTACGTTTTTATAAATTTTATATCAACATTTTTGTTGACGTTTCAGTTTCTTCTGACTTGTGACTTTTTTGCGAGCTACGAGTGTGGCAAGCTTGTGGCTGCCTTCCCGTGCGCTCAAGCACATTTGCTTGCGACCCCCAACGGGCGATACTCTCGTAAAAATCCATCACTGCTCAAGCATTCAGAGCGAAAAATATTGCTAAATCACAACGTTCCGAAGTCAAAAGACCGTGAACTTTTGCAGCTTTCCCTGTTTTCGACGTTATAAACGTGATAATTTTCTTTTCCTACGGAAACGTTGTTCAAAGTATCCTGCACAGTCCAGAATCGGTATCTTTCTCGTTTCGCAGTCTGGAATCTTTCGTTTGAAGTGCGTACTGCGAAGAGCCGCTGCGGCGGACTGAATCCCTGACATTTCCCATAACTTCCCCTTTTCTGATTAACGGTTGTAGTATGACGCTCTCCAAGCGTCTACGGTGTGCCTTGCCCATCTGGCTCGCCGTGGTCGGAGTATGGATCACTGCGGCGTCCGCAGCGTGGTCCGGCGAACAGAATAAACTCAACGTCCCGCGGGTGCTGTTGCCTCGCGCGACGGACGGGGTTGTGGCTAATTTCACCCTGAAAGTGACGGAAGACGGCGAGAAGGATAGTTCCCGCTGTTATACATGGCGGTCTACACGCAGCGACGTCGGTAAGTAGAATATGACGCGGTAGGATAACGAAGACCGACGTAGTGCGTCTTCCTGCTGGATCGCTGACTTGCCGTGCTGGAACTGATTTTTGTGTGAAATCTGCACAGTAGTCTTGAAACAAACATTGTTTAAGCATTGGTTACTGTTTTCTGAAACCGCTATTGTGGTTTGTAGTGACGGTAACGCCGGTGGCACTGGATGCGGAAGGGAATCCGATCGTCGACGGTGCAGCCGCCCTGGACTGTAGCAGTGCGGCCGTGGTGTCCGCCGTCGGCAGTTCCTCCTCCCGGTTGACCAGTATCGTCTGGGCCGAGCATCCCTCACAGAGTCTCCGCTGCGACGTCATGCTGGACACCATCCACGTTCTGGAAATCTTCACCACCACTCGGAAACTGTTCCTGGAGGACGCCCCCGAGGCGTTCGAGATCAGTGCCAAGGATATCAAGGGCGATCGCTTCTCCTCCCTCGAGGGTCTGGAGTTCGACTGGCGGATTGAACATGATGTGCGGAATGATTCGGTAGGTTGATTCACTTGGAATCTTGATTCCTGTAACATAAAATTGAATGGTTACGTAGGTTTTTGTCGACGGCGCCAGTATCATCAAATTCATCAAGTTCTCGGATTCTGAGTACCTTCCCCCACCCTCCGTGTCCGCGTTGGAATCCCGGAACAAACGCGGTTACATGGTACTGCTGGAGAGTCTTCAAACTGGCTCGGCGATTGTCTCCGCGGCGCTACACAGTGCGGCGTGGCGGGATGTCGGGAAAGCGTCGGTGCGACTCCTGGTGGTGGCCAATGTGGTGCTGCAGCCCGATTACGACGTGTATCTGATCCAGCACGGCAGTGTGCACTACAGGGTCATGCAGATCAAGCAGGCCGCCACGTCCTACGTTCCCATGCCCTCGCCGCAGTACCAACTGCAAGTGACCGGTGATCAAGTGTGCTATTTGGATGAGAAGCATTCCGTTGTTACCTGTACGGAATTGGGAAGTAGTGAGGTAAATAGCGACTTTTTTCTCTGAAATTTCCGCCCTGGGCGTTTAATTGTTCACCGCCTTACCGTAAATTTCTGATTTTCTGAATATTATTGTTTTTTTTTAAGAAATTCTATTTTTTTTAATTTTTGGTTTTTTTTTAAATTTCTGGTTTTTTTAATTTTGTAGAAGTCAATTTTTTTGCAAAATTTGCCTTAAAAGGTGTTTATGACGGAGACAGGACCAATAATTGCTAGTTCAAGAAAATCGTAATAATATTATGTTCCTGATTTTGGTTGTTAGGTTCGTTTGAAGGATCGGAATGTCATCGAAGGCGACACGGCACACCCATCCGCCATGATCCACGTCGTCATGCCGGCGTACTTGAACCTCCTGGTCAAGCCGGGTCGGAATTGGATACTACAGAATCAACGAGATTACGCACTGATTGCCGAGTTGTACGATCGCGAAAGTCATCTGATCTACTCCAGCGATAATCTACGGATTGAACTCAAAGTGGATGAGACCTACTTTCAAGTGATCAAAAAGTCAGAGAACGGGACCGTCACGAATGTGAAGACTATCAAGACCGGAAAGACTCAAGTCACCGCACATTTGGTGGGAATTGTGACGGGAGATCGGACGCTCTTCGAATTCCCGACACCGATTACGAAGGTAAAAGCAGTACGGAGCTATAGACTGTTGTAGTGTTCTAAAGGCGTTGTTTCTGTTTCGAAGTGTAGTCGGCATTATTGTACATTTCATCCGCTTTTGTGATTACTGTGCTGTCAGAGTGTTTGGTCCTACTGAGGAGGTGGTTCCGTGGCGTAAACGATTGACTGTTTCAGACTCAGATAGTGGAAATCAACGAGCCACTGGCCGTTCATCCTCGCTTGTTGGTCTTCCCATCGGACCGTGGAACGCGAGACGCCAAAACCCCGTACACCTATCAGCTGCAGGCGACGGGCGGTAGCGGTGCCTACACGTGGACGACCGCCGACGGGAGTGTCTGTCAAGTGGAGGGCTCGTCTGGCCGGTTGACTGCCGGCAGCAAAGAAGGCCAGACAGTTATCACCGCCTCCGATGTGAAGAACAGCGACCACACCGACCGGGCCAGTGTCCACGTTGTCCCGGTCAGCGGCATCAGTCTCCCCCCAGCTGTTCGCGAGGCCCAAGTCGGACTGACCTTGGCGATTCCTGTGGCGTTACGCGGCAAGTTACCCGGGAAATCGTCGCCGGTGATGTTCACCGACTGCCGACATGTCACGCTGACGGTCACGGTGGGCGACGGGGATATCTTCAGCGTCGATGCGCAAAAGCCGGGGAAGACCGCGGTGACGGCGGACGCATGCACAGCGGTGTATGTGAAAGCCCTGCGGGCCGGGTTTTCGGCAGTGAAGATTACGTATAGCTCGGGAGATGCGGTGATCAGCGCGGATGTGATGGTGGGGGCGTTTGATTCGATGGAAGCAGTCGATGGGAACAAGGACGTGGTGTTGGCGGTCGGGAGTAGCCATGTGGTCAGGTTGCGAGGGGGACCGCTACCGTGGATCGATGACCCACAACAGTACCGCGTAAACCTAGGTGCGCATATTTACGTGAATTTCAGCATGGCAACTAGTCTGTACTGTTTTATCTTACTGTATTATGTGTCTGTTCAACTAAGCTGCTTTTCCAGGAGGGGATAAAGATGAGACTGTACGGGGTCACAGCCTTCGGGGAGCGGATAACGTCAATTTCATCGAGTTAACGTGTACGAAACTGGGAGACGAAAGTGTCGCGATGAAAGTGGGCAACTTACCGTCACCTACCCTCCCGATGCCCGTTGAGGCGGAACTGGTGGGCCGGGTGAGCTGTGTGGATCCGGCACAACTGGTCCTTCGCGTGCGCCCCCAGCAGTATGGCGGAGAGAGTTTGCCCCCGTGTCCCTGGCACAAGACATCCGGGGAAGCGTATCCCATCCTACGCGGACACGATGCCGTCGTGGACATTGACGTGTTTGACTCCGTGGGGCGGAAGCTAAACAACTATTCATCGTTACATTTCACGTGGGATGTGTCGGATAAGAATCTACTGGACGTGATCGAACCGGATGGGATCCATGTATTCTGGCACGGTCAGCGTAGACACACGGATACGTCGACGGGGTATAAAGTGGTGCACGCAGCGGATGGCACGGGGAAGGTGAAACTGACGGCCCATGTGAAACGGTACCATAAAGATGCCCTACATGCCGTGAAAAGTCCACATCATGCGGCGTTGGACCATCCCCTCGATGCGTCTGTCCACCTGGCGCTGGTGGATGAAGCCAGTTTCGAGAAGGACCAGTTGACTGTTTTCAATCATCCGCATCATGAGGAAACTGCTGTTATACGCGGAGGATCCGGGTACTTCCACCTCGTTGCCAGTAATGCGGATTTGGCCAAGATCAGCTATGACACAAAAAGCCGAGCAGTATCCATCCGGCCCGTGTTGGATGGGGATTTCTCTCTCACTGCCTATGACTTGTGTGCTTCGGGGAAGCCGGCTGTACTTTTTGTTACCGTGGCTGGTAAGTAATCTGTCGAGATAAGTGTGTAGCTTAGCTGAAAGTGGTATTCTTGTAGGCTTAAGTCGGATTGAAGTTATTGCCGCCGACAAGATGGAACTGGGCAGTTCCGTTCCACTGCTCCTCCGAGCATACGATTCCGCTGATCGTCTCATCCCGGTGATATTTTACCACCTGATCGATCTGCGCCCCTTCAATCTGGCCGACGTGGTCAACCTGCGCGAAGAAAGTTCTGGGGTTGTTCGACCAAACGAGCGCTTGTTCTCTCTACACGGGACCTCCGTAGGGCGTACCGGGGTCTTTTTCAAAGGTGGTAAAGGCAACGCATCGGAGATACGCAGTAATACTTTGGAAATCCAGGTAAGATTCGTTCTTATCTTCTCCTCACATGTTTCATGGCATGAGCTGTATTTGATAGGTGTTTGCCCCCTTGCACATCGAGCCTCGCAACGTAACATTAACACCGACGGCCAAGTTGCAGCTGAGTGTTGAAGGCGGTCCCCAACCACTCCGGTCCATTCGTTTCAGTGTGCGCGCCAGGAAAACAGCATCGGTGGATGGTAATGGTCTCGTGGAGGCTCTGCAAACCGGGAATACGGTCATTAGCGGCGAAATCGTGGATGTGGATCCCGTGACGGGCAAGGAAGTCGTGTATGCCTACGACGAAGTGACTGTGTATGTTGTCCCGTTCAAGGGCGTCCGCATTTATGCCCCGTTACGCCGTTTGGGCGTTGGACAGCGTATGCCACTGATCGCCATGGGGTTGACGGAGCAAGAAACGCCGTTTAGTTTTGGTAAGCTAGTCATTTTTTTAGCTGTTGATGTTGTATGAACGGTTGTGATGAAACACAGGGTCTGCGGTACCGGCGTTCAAGTTCACCTGGTCCATTGACAATCTGGAAAGTGCCGGTCTACAGTCTGTGTACGAATCCCTGGGACTCCGCTCCGACAACAGTATCGCCATCCGGGTGCTGGGGAAGACGTCGGGCATGGTCAGTGTGACACTGACGGCGAGCGATCCCAGTGGACACACTTTCACGGACTCGGTCGTGATTGCCATTGTGGAGGAAGCCCAGTTACTCGTTCCGTCCTGCAGCTGTAATATGCTACTGATGACACCCAAGGCCCGCATGCAGTTGCGGACGAACAAGGACGGCAGTGCGCAGATGCTGTGCAACATGCTTGACGGTGGAGATCTGGTCAGTTGTGAGCGGGATGGGCAGTTGATTTGTGGACACAAAGCGGGTGAGGGGATTGTCGTGGTGGATGTCCTGGAGAATGACGAACGGACCCGTCTTGTCAGATATGTCAAAGTAAGTGGGTCTTGTTGTTCCAAGCGGGTCGGTGTTAATTGAGCTGAACACGCTTGTAGATTTCCGAAGCGTCGTACTTGATGATCGGTGCGCAGGGCGAACTGCGGAGTAGCCCGGATTTGGCGTATGTCCCGTTGGGTATTGCGCTACGTTTCCCGGTGTCCCATCATGACAGTTTGGGCAGGGAATATCATGCTGTTTCCAGTAGGCTGCAGTACCGAACCAGCAGGTGCGCCTTGTGACAGAAAAGTGCACTGCCATATCAGGTTAACAAGGGGTTTGTGTTTTGATAGGAATGACGTAGTGTCGCTGACTTGGAGTGGCGATGGCAATAACAGCACGCTGGTGGCACGCGCTATCAAAGCCGGCAGTACCATACTCAAGGTAATTTGGGCCCGACTCCGCATCAGGAAAATTACACTTCAATTTACTGTTTTCATCAGTTTTATTAATTTTCATATTATAACTTTCAGAGTAAGTTTAGTTTTGCTGTTTTGCGATTTTAATTTGACTATTTTGTTGTTTTATTTTTTTTTCATTATATTAAATCATAATTTTTATTGTTTATATTAAATCGCATTTTATTCATATTTTACTGTAATATTGCTCTCGGCAGGTGTGGGACGCTGATCGGGCCACCTTATTCGATTTCATCGAGATCCGCGTCGGTGCCGTCATCATTCCCCATGCCCAGGAGGTGCAGGTCGGCGAGAGTGTCTGCTTCCGGTGTGGTCTGTCGACGCCGGATGGACGGCACGGTGTGTGGACATCCTCGGCGCCGGGTGTGCTGCGTATCGATAAGGCATCAGGAGTGGGCGTGGCAGTCAGCCAGGGACAGGCGACCGTATTCTACAACGTGTCCCAGAGCGCCGCAGCCAAGACGGTACTGACTGTTAAGCCTCTTGAGACGTTGGAGGCGGGCTCGTCCACCGGAGGGAAACTGGCGATTAGCAATACTGTGCGGCTGGATGAGAATGGGGGGCCGGTCAAGCTCACAGTACCGATTGTGTTTGGTGCGTACACGATTAAGTATTGTGTCTTACGGTCTACACGAGTCTTACTCATTTTGTTGCTCTAGGTTATCAGTATTTTGGTCATACTTTTTTTATGATTTATTAGCGTATTTTTTCGATTTTGTCAATTATTTATTAGTGTTACGTGTTGGAATATTTTTCTTATTATTTGCTGGATGTGCTTATACAGGTAAGAGTCAAACGGAATGTGACGACGCCCAGCAGCGACAACTAGCCAGCATCAAACGCACTGCATGGAGTTCCTTGGAGGATTTGTTCCGCTGTGAGATCCGCTTTGGCCGTGTCCACAGCAGCGGAATCACGGCCGAGGATATCTTCACCGTCCGACCGGAAGTGGACGAAAGAGGAGACTTTGTCTGCAGTATCGAGCCCAAACGCGGTAGCCAGCCCAGCGAGGATACCCTCAGCGGATTCGAAGCGGATCTGATTGTCACCGTCAAGGACGCGTTGGGACATGTGGCCAGTGCCAGTGTGGAGTTTGTCCCGCGTTTCCTGGTGGTCACGCCTCAAGTACACGTCAACCAGGTCCAGGTATGTGACATTTCGCTGTAACTGTAGACACAACGTACATTGAACGGTTTGGTAGACGGAAAGCGGCTTGGTGATCGTGGCTGTCCCCTCCGTCCAGAACAGTCTGCAAGTGCGTTCCTCGGATATCGGAATCATCCAGGTGGGGAATCCCGTCCCGGCACCGTGGCCCGTCACGCTCCCGAAACTCCCCAACCAGAAAACGACCGTATCCTACCACTACCCCATCACCCTGGTGCCCGGGCCCTGGTTGGCCCAGCGACTCTCCAGCAGCACCCCGTCGATCATCGTTGAATCCTTCCGCACCGGACAGCGCATCGAGATCCCCGTCAAGATCCGTCTGACACCCGAGATGGTCAAGGCCGCCCCCGTGGGCACCGTCGACGCCTGGTCCCTGTTGATCCCGACGTTGAGCATTGGGGGGCTGTTGGCCGTGTTGTACCTGATCTGGCGGATGTATCAGCAGAGTGTGGAGGATAAGCAGTACTACCAGTATCTGGCGGCCACCGGGCACGCGCCCCCGACCCCGGTGAATCGGACGCCGCCCGGGGTGGCCAAGGTGTCGCCCATGCGGACGCCGGCGTTGCCGGAGCGCCGTTCATGGTCCGGCGGGAAGGAGACGTCCTCGGAGGATGGGGAGCGAGTACGGCTGTGGAGTGTGGATCAGCCGTTGGCCGATAGTCCCACCCGCCGCAATGCCCTCTTCCGGCATTCCCCCAATACCGGGTTGTAGAATTGGCGGTGTGTTGTAGCGGAAATAATGTTTTCTCTTTTTTTTGCCAAAGCTGTGATTCGTCGAAAACTGGCCCAGACTGTTGCATTTTTGGTGGTATTTTGTTTCATGGGTATTTTACGCTGTAACTGATCAGTTTGGTTTTATTTGTCAGGTTTTTTTATTAGTGTGGTAATTCTTGATGAAATAGGAAAAAAATAAATACATTCGGGATTAGCGGTTGCTGCACAACAGGTAGTCTTTTTTGATTTTTCAAACAATAACAAGAATAACAAACGGGAACTAACGCTCCCGGCTTTGAAACAGCAACATACAAACAAGTTAACAATACATCTAAAACTAATGGCTAATAGATAGCTAACGTTCTCTAAACGATATCTAGTCGAAAAACGCCTAAAACGATTTCTAAAATGAAATAAACTCCGTAAAATTTTAAAACTCTGATCACGGGGGGCGGACTGAAAAAATACAAATTATAACGAGTCACAGGGTATTTATGATGAAGGAGTCGCTACGGTCGGCTAATGGGTGGGCTGTCTAAAGTAAGGCAGAAGACGGAGTGAAAACGTCCATTTGATGGGTGGCTGATGGCGGTACATCACGGCAGGTAACAACACACCGGTAAAGTGTAGAGGACGTCGGCAGACTGGACGAAGCGGATTTAAGAGAAGCCTGCGGTATAGTTCTGCAAAATACAATCCATCGTTATTCATAATATAGCAAAACTAGGCGCGTACGCAAGGTACATACCCTCCCTGGTCCCATGCCGGCATGGTTGAGGGCGTGGCCACTTGGAGCGGCCGCTGACACGCTGCTGAGACCTGCGGAACCGGCCGGCGACTGGCCGAGATACGGCGCACCGGCCCGGGCACCCGGCCCTTCCAGACTGCTACTCGGCTC
>JAQGAU010004510.1:0-11527 GCA_034698045.1 Paramacrobiotus richtersi | reverse complement strand
AACCGGATGCCCTATTGAGCAGGTTCTCCCACTGTAGATTATTTGCCGGTGCTGATTGGATTAATAGCGACGAGCACAGCACCAGTGCAACTAAAGCGCCTCCCTAAGAAAAACGTAAAATGTATTTATTTTAGAGATTTATGAGATCCCATGACACTGAATTCTGTTACGATGGAATTGCGACACTGCGACCCGTTCACTTATGCAAAATATGGAAAGTATAACACAGCAGAATAGTCATAGGAATTAGGAATATGCATTAATACGATAGTTGTTTGCTAGCGTCACCCTTACAATCGAGCTATTATGACCCTGCAATGTAATGGTCCACTAGCTCAAGTCTACTGGTACTTACTTACCTGTATTTGGATCAGCGTCATCTTTGGTGCTTAGCTTTCTTTGAAGGGTTCGGTCTTCCGTCGTAAAAACAATTTGTCCGGTTCCAGCTGCTTAGCAAATAAAGTCCGAGCTTAATTACATTACCTGCTGCTACAGCGATTTTTTAAATATGGCTGCTCTGCGCACAACAAGCACTGCCTGTAACACTATCGGTCCATCCGCAAGCGGAAGCGTACAATCAGACAAGGGATGGATGACTGATTATTGATATTCCAGTTTTCTCCGCAAATGCATTGCCCGTTTCGCACCAAGACCAACAATCAGATGTCTGGATTAGCGAGATGATTTCAAGGATATGACGACAAACAGTCGTCAGATTGTGCTGTTTTAGACCGTGCCGTGTTTTACACTGGCTTCGACAGCGAGAAACAAACGTAACATTGCCGCGTCGTTCGACCTGTCACTGTACAACTACCGTACCACATACAGACTCTGTATAATAATATAGTTATTGGTGGCACAAGCATTTCGTTACCGATGTACGAGTATATATCGCCTTTTGCTGCTACGTTTGAGGTGCATTGGCACAGAGAAAAATACACAGTTACTTATGTTGCGAACGATCTGTTGAAATACAGTATGCCCGCCTCATAAGTCAGGACATGTGTTATTAGTACATAATCACTACAATAATTATCCCGCTGACAGAGAGCCAATAGTTAATTTTGTACTAAGTGGATCAGCAAATGCGATGAAGAATTTTACTGGAAAATCAGTTATATATTCCAGACCAGACCGATGAAATATTGTATGCAACAATGTACAGTTGTACGAAGAATGTCTGTCAGCGTGTGGAACAGGGTTGTGGTCATATGATGGCGCATCCGGTCATTCGCTTGCTTCTGAAACACGCCTCCATATTGATCTTTTTCTTATAGTACAGAAATACATTAATTTGCTGACCTTTCAAGCACTTGAAACATCCATCTGCGAAGTGCGAATCCAAGAATTTCTGTAACTGAATCCAAATATCTTTTAATATTCGTTTCTCGTACCTGTTGATATTTTTCTTTGGGAAGCTGTTAGTAGTACATGAAAAACACCTCCCTGGGAACGGATGCAGAATATCTGGATCTGTGTTGCAAAGCCAAGCAGCCCAGCAGCTGAGGAACCATATAATTTTATCGTGCACTAAGGCGATTTTTTTACAAGTGAAATGTGACATTTATAACTGTGATGTGGTTCAACATGTGACCAGTGTAGCTGAGAAATGTTGGATCTTCATCTTACCAGTTTGCATGCACTTTTCCGTGGAACATGTTCCCTACGTTTTCGGCGTGATTACGTCCGGAATTGAAATCGGTATGGTCTCCGACTTCCTCCGGTGCCGGCCTATGAATGTTGACATCGCTTTGTTTCACGAATGCGTTGATGATCCAAGTACAAAAGAAGTATTTGTACATGTGCAGCTTGTACTCATTTCATAGAAATTCTGTATTTTCAGCATTATACGATTCGTAGGTACACCGGACAAGCTCGAAAAACTGGTAAGCTAGGTCCTCGCCTGACAACTGACATTCAAAATTCTTGACATTCCGCACAAACTCGTCTCACCGTTTATGTTTGTTCTTCTGTTTTGGGGCAGTACTAGGTATGCAGTTTTGTGATTGGTTTGGAACTAATTCATAGGTCGTAAACTTGTGAATGTAACTCATCAGACCATAACTATTGAATTTATTTGAACAAAATCATATGTTTTACATCCGCAGCATGTTTTGTACAACTCTGTACTGCTCCATAACACTTCGCGACATTGTCATTCTCTTGTACAGACTATGTTCCTTTCCAAAAAAAATAATCAGTACCGGCTCCGCCTCTCAAAGGACCGACTGGCCTCTTCAAAGCGGTCATGCAGTGCCAAAAATTCGGCCAAAATAGCCGGTCGCACTCCGAATGTCGGACTCGTTACATCGTACCTCCGATACGCATCCACACTCCATGCACAATTGTACTCGCAACTCAACATCTTTATTCCTATCTAGAAGAACATAATTGTCCTCACATGTTGGCCAAATTTCACATACACCCAGTTGCATGGAAGGAAAACGTTCCTAAAGGATGTGTTATAAACAGTCTAGTTCGATTCGAAATATTACTGCCACTACTGCTTCCAGTCATGGTGTACGTATTGTTACATCGCAGCGATAGAGCAGCTATCAATAGCACCTCTCCAGGACGCTTCGGTTCAAAGACAGTGCACTACATTTGTGCAGTATAAGAGCTTTAACCAACAACTAAGGCGTGTACGCGTCATTGGATTGGTTCATTTGTTGTACAAACCTTAGGAATGCTTCATCGATTAAAGCATCAACTGCACTTACGGAATGATTGCTCGCAGTTAAGGGATGCACAAACACTTTCCCGTTCAACTGGACTAATTCGTAGGCTCCAGTAGCCTACCAGGATCATTACATTAAATTCAACCGATGTGTTTGGCTAGCATTAAAATCTACACAATTTCTTTCAAGTTGGACCTTTCCTTGAAGGATTTCAAATCCATTGGTTAGGTTACATTTCCGGAGGATAAGTTCCGTGTGTGTGAAAATCGACTGAATAGTTATCCAGACGGTTTTCGCAGACATGCAAATTGCTCTCCACACTCTTGCTCGCAGTTTTCTGTGTCTCAGTTGGCACATACGCGCAACTTGACGGGATTTAGCCCTTAAAGAACCCCATAACATGCGTCCCGGATGTTGGCCGAGAAATGGGACTGAGATTCGCTTTCGGCATTTTTGGCGCACTGTTGTCGTTTCTTTTCCCATAATATTGACTGTACAAACGTCAAATCAGGGAACACACGGAAAACGTTGCGAAAACCAGTCCACCGCAAACGGATGTGCCACATGTAAGACGCTAATCCTTTTATTTATCACGTATAGACACTTTGATGGCTTGCGTATACTGCTGCTTTACAGCAGAAAAGGATTGTACAGATGTAGATGATCTGTAGATGATCTTAAACTGTAAATTCAGTAAATTACACGTTTCCCGGTACAATATTTTTGCTCTCATCGACTGCAGGGTGTTTAGGTTTACTTACATTGATGCTTTGTGCACGTTCCCTTTTCTACGTACATATATCGACCGTAAATAATAATACTACATGTAGACTAATCGACCGAGCGACACAATCATGTTTAGTATATACGTGAATCTAGAGATTATTCGGGCTACGCAGACTCTTGTGACATGGAAACTCTGGTTACAGGGACAAGAAAAGATGGAATCATCAGAACAAAATCAGCTCGATCGATTACCGGCCAGTCTACTCGCTCAGGTTATTGATGGCAATAAAAAGCGTGAAATGTTAGCGCTGCAAAAACCGTTTCGTTTCATTCCAGGAATGGGAGTGGAGGACGACGTTTTTCTGACGGTAAGGTCAGACACCGGATCTGACTGGCACGAACAACACAGGTAACAAGATACAAATGACGTGCTTCATACCGGTATCGACGCAGATGGATTTGTTGGCAGTGTAAGCTGATAGTGTAAAAATTAAACTGGCCCTTGCCCGAATGGTCGTAACTTCTCTTCTCCTTGAATGCACTTCAGACACTGGAAGAACACTAGCATTTCAGTTTGTTTGAAATTAAATTGCAACTGCTGCACTCATACGCGGCAAGCCGACATGAGCTTCAACTAGCACACATTTTCAAATCAAAACCACCCGAAGTTTGCAACACCACTACTATTTTTCGGTTTTGTTCGTGGATGTTACTCTTTAGGAAGAGCCATATCGTGCGCCAACCGATGCGAGAGATTAATCGATGGCTTGTGTTCACCATCTTCTTACAATACCAAAGAATAAAATCTATAGACATCTGTTCCGCAAATCACGCGTACTCCTGGTATCAACGAGGCTGGAGAGTCCGAAGAAAACTCGCATTCACGGCACTTATATTCTAACCATGCTTATTTCAACAACGTTCTATAGTTATGACTTAGATGCCTCATTTTATAGGAATTCTATCTTTCAGAATTATACGATTCGTGGTATGCCGGACAAACTCGATAAACTTGTGAGCTAGGTCCTTGCCTGACAATTGACAATCATAATTCTTGACAGTCCGCAAAAACTTGTCTCACCATTTATGTTTGTTCTTCTGCTTTGGGGTTTACTACCCCAAAATTTAAATTAATTTATTAAAAATACAGTATTTGAGCTTGGTTTGAAACTAATTTGTAGGTCGTAAATTTGTGCATGTGAAGGTCAGACCATAAAATTCGAATTTATTTCACCAAAACGACGTGTTTTACGTCCGCAGCATGCTTTGCACAACTTTGTATTGCTCCATAACACTTCGCGACATTGTCATTCTCTTATACAAACTATGTTCTTTTCCAAAAAACATAATCAGTATCGGCTCGGCCTCTTCAAAGTACCGACAGGCCTCTTCAAAACGGTCATGCAGGGCCAAAAATTCAGCCAAAATAGCCAGTCGCACCCCGAATGTCGGGCTCGTTACATCGTATCTCCGATACGCATTCACACACTCCGTGAACAACTGCGCTCGCAACTCTACATCTTCATTCCATCTAGAAGAACATAATAGTCCATCACATGTTGGGCAAATTTCACATACACCCAGTTGTATGGATGGAGAACGTTCCTAATGGATGTGTTATAAACAATCTTAAGGTTGGCAAAGTTGGCACTTTTAACCTCCTCATCCAGCAGTTCACTAGTCAAGAGTTTATCGCTTTTCATCAGCATCTGGTTTACGTCAGTGCTGAGATGTTTGGCCTTTTTCATAACCTCGTTCGATGCTGCTGTTGTTTGGCAGTTTGTGCAGAATCCAGCCGGCTTAAAGGTCGTGGTTAATGGAACGGGTCCGGTGCAGTTGGGGCAAGACACCGATCGGCACATGTTGTCACGCTTTACGTCTCGGCACAGCTCGCATTCGCAATCGAAAAAGTACGCCTTCGATAGATACTTTTTGCGTTTCCAGGTTGGTTCAAAAATGTCTCCGTAGCGGATGCGGACCGAAGTGATGTCGTCAATGTCGTCCAGGGCGATAATGTAGATGTTGGAGCTGTGTTCGCGGATGAGGAAATCCGCGTTCGGGAGACAGGAGTGGTCGAACATAGAAGCACCGAGATAAAGGCCTAAAAATCAACTAGTACTTTCGGCCATGACCTTTCATTACTAGGACAAAGCGATGTAATGGTAGTTTAACACAACTCGGCATTAATCTTTTACACGTAAATCTAAAGCGTGATTTGACAAAAATATCGCACTGCTTACAGGACGTCCCAGATGCTTTACTTCAAGGTAAAACGGATCTTCACGGGTTACGTCCATATATTATCAATACAAGTGATATATCGCTTTTGTTGAGCTGTACTTATTGGAAGCGTACCTATCCCTTTCAGGATATCTCCGTCATACAAACTCATACTGTTAATCAGTATTCGGTTATAAACGGGCAGCAGCTCATCGTCGTCTCCAGGAGGCATGTTCTCTGTTCCCATGAAATCCCGCACTTCCATGATGACCTTTTTATACGCATTAAAATGGCTTACCGACTCGCGTACCTGCAAAGGTGTCGTGACACGTCCAAGTGAGACTGTCTTGTCCAAAAAGGCAAAGACAGGTTGGACACGGTCAGGTTCAGTCAGTGGCATTCTTTACCATAAAGAAGAAATCCTCTTTATTGGCAAAAGCCACAACACACTAATTTACCATGGCGTATTGACAACACATACTAAAGGCACACCAAGACGCAAACATTAAAACGATACAAAAAAATAAACTACAAAAATGAAGAAGAAAGAAGGTTTGGACTTTGGACACGAATAACCGCTCATACTGTACCTTATCAGCATGGTGCCATAAATCTAGAAAGGCACGTTTAGTCAGCGGCTTGCAAGCACCCGGCTCGTCTGCGATATCTCCGCGGGAATACTTTAGGAACACCCGGGCGGCAAGTCGTACTTGGGCGGTGGGAAGCGGACTGTTGGTTTCTTGCAGGTGTTTGATTCGCTGGCACTCGAATTTGTGGTTCTTCCAGGCGGCTTTCAGGCAGGTGGCGTTGCAGAAGTAGGCAAAACGGCAGCTGGAGCAGCGCTGCAGTTTCGTGATCTTGCCCATCAGATCGTCCAAGTTTTCGCTGCAGAAAAGCAAGTAGTCATGAAAGTCTTGTTCTAATTCGGATCACCGAGGAACCCTTATTAATTAACAGAACAAAAAGTAATTATCATCTCTGCAGATCGTAACATCTCGCAGATCTGCCAGATCGAGACTTCTTGCAGAGGTTTTCTTGCGTTCAGTTGTTGCTTCTGTTAGAACACACATCTGCAACTGTAGCTAACGTTAAAGGTCATCACGCTTGGATCCCTTTAACACGTATTGAACTTCTTTCATTATTGCAGAAGTTTAAAAGCAACAGACCGTAGATAGCTGCGTACGTGGCATGGTACCAAGTACTAACCAAAACTATCTACTGTAGTTAAAGTGGACTGGGTTTTTCAGTTGCCCAACTATGTTTGTGAGCTGCTTATACTTGCACCCCAGTTAACGTTTACCTTATAAATTTAGCTGCCGTGTTGCGTTAGCATCCTGTTCCAGGGAACAGAGTATACGTTATGCACAGACGAACTTTTGGGGTATTCCCAAATCCCAATACACCATACCTTGTGAGACAATGATGGCAGCATTTTTCCCGGTTATTGTCATTGACAACATAAGCCCACGGTCGATTCTCCATAATCACATCTCCCCGTTTATACCCCATTATCCCGTCACGTGCACCACAAATGTAGCGTAAATCAGCTGGATTCCTCACAGATTAACCAGACCTCACCAGTCTAACGAGGCAAATGTTAATAACCGGTTTACTGATCACTTCACACATACGGCGGCGCAGCAGCATGGATAATTTAAAACAAACAGCTCCGCTGAAAGGCGATATTTAAAGACTCAACTAACCCTCCAGGCCTGTTACAACGTACTTAACCGTTGCTTTTTCTAGTAGTTGCATAAATAGATGGAAGAGTATTTTTGGAACCGTTCAGTGCAACCGGAATCTTGGTTAATCGGTTGTGCACTCGCACTGAGCCGCCCAAAACCGACGGAGTTTGTTTGAACTGGAAGGTTGCAGGGCTATTAAAAGAAAGGTTAATGGTGGAAAATAAATGTGGTATGCGAAGCACTAGAATTTACGCGGTACGGTATAGTTGGCGGCACTCTTGAAGTGTAAGCACACTTTACTGTGCACGTGATCCTTTTCGGATTCAAATCGTTTCATATGTAATTTTTACAGACTCGCGCCTACGCCGTCTAATTCTTTACGTAACTTACATGAGCGACGTTGGGCAAATCAAGGATCATATTTTTACGCAGACAACTTTATATTAATTTTTAAACCAGTCAAAGCAATCTATAAGCCTATTTACAATGGAAATTATATGATTAGGCTATCGAATGATATGGTCAGTTACTCTCAAATCGGAAATCAGCAAGAGTTGATCAATAAACAAGCAAGACATTAACGAAATTAACAAAGTTAAAGCGGTTTTGCAGCGGTTTCCGTTGAACAGAAATACACAGGAGTAACGCATAACACGGATTTGATTCAAAATGCTGTACATATTGGAGTACTGTACGCAAAAAGTCATATTCAACAGATTACAGAAGCATTCAAGTGCTATGACAATGCTCTCTGTTCAAACAGTGGTCGTATTAGAATTAACACATCTACCAGCAAAACTGGATCAAGATCATCGCACTTGAAACGGCATAACCAAGTCGTCGACAAATCCGGCTCCCGGCACGCTAATATTAACTAACCGTACTGATAACAATTGTATCATATGCCGACGGTGTGGATATTAGCATTGTAAATGGGCTGATTTACACGTGCATTGAGCTGTGTTTTCAAGTGGCCGGTGTGTATGCGGAAGTAACATGAGTTACTTTCCTTCCCCACAAGTGACCGATGGTATAAACATATTGTTCAATACTGAATTCGATTAGTGGCTGACCTACTTTATAGATTGGACTTTCCCACTTTCTCAGTTCATTATTTGTCTATCCGCCGCTAACATGCATTTCGTCTGCCTGGTTACTGTTATCTTAATCATCGACTATGTCAATTGTGACTCGCCGGAATACGGCAGGGTCCAGGATTCGAAAAAGGCTCAGATAAGTGGGAATTTCACGGCGAATGTTATCAAAGGTCAACAGTTAAATGCTCCGCTAAATGACTGGCAACCGGGACCGAATACCCAACCGACCGGTTATCCAACGGGAATTATCGATGTCCAGTCGCGGGATCAAGCCAAGGATGCGGCGGAAGAGGAGCAGGATGCACAGGAAGGCGATGATGATCACAATGGCAGCGACAACGATAACAGCGATTCAAAGAGCTCCGAGTCGTCGGAATCGGCAAACGAGGACGAACAGAACGCGGAAAAGGAAGGGGAACAAAATGAAGGTGAACAAAATGGAAACGAGGGAGAACAAAACGGAAATGAGGGAGAGCAAAGCGGGAACAAGGGAGAACAGAACGGGAATAGGAATACGAGTCCTGGCGGAACTAATATTGTGCCGGAAATCGGACCGCTTCCGGACCCGGTCGCTGCGCAGTTGTCCGCAATGTTTGGAACACCGGTACAACGCGCCGCATGTAAGTGCAGATAAGCTCTTGGATAAGGCTTAGATTTTGCAGTGCAGATAACCGCTGCAGATTCTTCTTGTTCGAAAAGTTGGGAAACTGTTTGAAGGAATACGACATCATACAATACTGCAAGTTTGCAACCTTTTATTTCTTCAGTAATCGAGTTTCGAATTCGGCTTTTAGCAGTAACAAAATCTTAGTATACTATCCCTATTAAAGTTTACTTTTAGTATAAAGTTTTCAACTTAGTGTTTTAAAATGTAAATTAAGGCATTCGTATCTGAGAAATATAGTGCGTAGTGTGAATTAGTTGCTTTCCGCAAAATGTCTGCGTAAACAGCAGCTATCAAATTGTAAGTTGATACTGAGGATCGCATAATTTTTCTTTGTTCCCGCATATGTTTTGCAAGTAATATGTGCCGACGTTAAATGCTATAACGTCCAATGTCCAGCAGACGTTTAGCGGTTCCCTCCTAAATCAACCTCTCAATACATACAGCAAATTTGTACTTTTGTCTTTGCAGTACTAACGGCCGTGCCCATTGCCAAACCATACTACGCCTGTGGCATACTATGCAAAGAATCCAACCCCCCACAAGCCAACATCTCGACCAACTTTGCCGCCCAACTCCAAACCGCACCCGGCAAAGAAATACAATATGAGATGCAGCACCAGAACATCCGCAAAGCGATCGTCCCCTTCTATCCGCCCATAGGCGCCGGTTACGGAAACCCAGTTAAATCCGCCCGCAGTGAAAAATACTCGCAACCTTTATCCGAAAACATTCCTACAAAACCGGATCAAATTCCCGCTACTAAGATGCAAGGACTGAACAAGGTGCACAAACAGCAAGTACCGGAGATCCATATCAACTTTTCTGTGGTGAAGCCGTTGGGAGCACACCAAATGTTAGGAGCGCCCATGCAGAATGCCTATACAAATCCTGGACAACAATCGTTTAACATGTATCCACAAGCACAACCGATTCAACTTTCTCAAACTTCCTTAAAAGAACAGTTGTCAAGTATGCCTTTTAGTTTTCCAAAGGAACAAAGATTACTGCCAAATATCCATGGAAATGTTATCAAACAGCAAGTGCCTGTTAATTCTCCACTGGTGCCAAAAGAAGAAGTGTCGAGTATCCCGAAACTAGTCGAGGAGGAGACCGACATGACAGTTCGTGATTCTGATGACAAAGATCAGCGAGTCAACAGCACGCCAGGCGATACATCAGAGAACCGAACTGATCCGCTAAATGCGCTACATTTCGATGCATCTCCTGTACGTTACAAAAGGTCATCCGGAAGAGGAGTCGTGCTACCGAAATCCCGTGGCGTGATGGCGGAAATATCAACCAGTATGGAAATGAAACCGGGTAAATTGGGGAACGTCATTTCGCCGCGGGAAAGACTCAAACCGAAAATGATTACCCACGCGAAACGCCAGCGGATAGTCGCGTCCAGTCGGACTGATACGTCGGCCGAAAGGAAAGAGATACCGGGGACGAAGTACTTCAGAGTTCAGGGAAGATACTCTCTTCCTGGTTGATTTATGCAATGACATAATAATAATGAATGGATAACTAATCTATTTTTTTAAAGTTCGTTCATGGTAACTTGATGATTTCGATATAGTGATGCCCACTTTTTCAGATATCTTTTTAAGTATGGATTTTATGTTAGCATGTGCTGCTGATATGCGCAGTTGACGCATAACATATCTGTACGTCTGTGTTGAGTAAATTGAGCCACATGACCATCAACAGCAGAAAAATTACATAAAACTAAACCGAAAGATCCGACAACCGTATACAATAACAATTTGAGCAAAGGACTGGAAAGCGGTACGAGTATTCATATAAAATTACTGAATGCTTCCTTGAAAGTTCTTTCAAGGAGGGGCCTGCTAACATTTGCGGCACAATATGTCTGAGGCAGTATTAGTACCGTAATAACTATCGACGAACATAAGCTAATCTCGGGATGTTCAGTAAAACAGAAACGCGCCCAGCATGTAAATAACGACGACAGACAACAAAGAAACACAACAAGAACATGCCTACATATAACATGCGGGGCACTGAGGGTCCAATATATGCGATAATAGCCATGACCTTTAAACCGTCTACATTCTTAAGTTGTCCAACGGGAGCTCTTAAGAACTGCAGCATTTTTTGGCAGGGAAGTTGTGAAGGAACTATATAGTTCCTTCACAACTTCCTTTTCAAAAAATACTGCAGTTCTTCAGCTCTAGCGCTAGAGCTAACCGGGTACTACAGCCCGCTTATGGCGAATTTCGCTGTTGTTTTTTATTCCATTTTCGATCTCTAAATCCGAACACAGAGTACCTACACATAAACTAAAGCTCACATAAATAAATCGCAAATAACTCTTTAGCGTTACATGTCCATTTGACACATGAAACTGAAAGTTAAATTCAGTGTGAAATTCAGTTTTGCCGTCACTAACAGTAGTTATCCAATCCTGGTATAGGTTGCTCATTTCCGCCA
>JAQGAU010004509.1:0-11527 GCA_034698045.1 Paramacrobiotus richtersi | reverse complement strand
GTTTGCCGAACGTGCCGTAACTACCGTCGTCAACCTCGATCAAACTATCCTCTCCTTTCGGATGATGCTTCACAGTTCGCTGGATGAAATGACCCTTCACCCACTCGGTTACTTCACTAATACAATTCCAGAACCACACTGCCGTGTAGCACAGGAGACAAGCGGTTAATCCAGGTAGATAGAATCTTTCCGGCAACACGAAATCCAGCGCAAACACCGTCAGGACCAGCTTGACCAGAGACAGCGGGGCGATGGCCATGACAGCGGACCACTTGTTCAGGTAGTGAAGGATAATGTGCTCATACATCGTCGACTGTACCGGCTTTCCCGGACGCCACCATTTCTTTACACACATTCCTAGCCACAAAAGTACGAAGCATGCGAAAAACGCAGAAGTAAACAGGTAGAGCGCAGTCGTAGACATATGGGCAATAATTCCTGTGATTACGTAGCCGGCATTTCCAATATTGGTTTCCCATTCAGACTGGGTGTTGTTCAAGTAGATGCAGGTTGTGTTGCCGTTCATCCCAGAAAACAGCTGAGACAGTATAATCGAGAAGCACTAAATGAAGAGTCTCATTAGTTTATCTTCTGTTCTAAATTGTCCAGCGCTGCAAGTCGTCTGAAGCTGGCGTTGTTTAATCTAGACACTACTGTGCTTTCGTCATACCTGTGGAAACGCCCCCTCAAATGTATTATCCACAATATCAAGACTGCGGTAATCTTGAGTCGTTCCGCCAACATAAGAGCTCCATGTAGCACAGGACAGAATGCATACAATCACACTGTCCAACGCCAAGCCAAAGCGACGTTTCTGAGGCTCCCATGCTGTATTGTTACGGGCATTACGAACAGTTGGTGTCGCGGAGTTAATACAAAAGATGTTTTTTATATGGTCTTTGCCTTCCCCAATCCTGCAAAACCGACCAATAGCTTATCCCTTGTTAAGTAGTTTTTATAAAGACACATCACAAGCGCTCAGTCGACCTTGATGCTCACCACAACTTATTCCCCAACCATGCCACGATGCTTCCTCTCATCCAGAAACCTAGCATCCGCCCAGTACTGTACATAATCAATAGGAAAGTAAAGACTACGCAACCCGGAAAACCGACCGCCGAACCGAAAATGGCAGGCATAAGCTGAACCATGCCAGCCCAAATTAGTGCCGGTACTGCTGGCGCCAGAGCAACTGCGCAAATGATGAGAGAAGGCGCAAAGAATCCAAACAGATAAGCGATACAGTGTTATGCCGCAGAGCTGCGCATATAAACCTGTTTTTTCTTCGACTATTTTGAAATCGGCAGTCGCATGGAAAAAAAAGGGAACTGCCATGACCATGCTGTAGAGGACGGCCAAAAACCAGTAGAACGGCGAAGTAAGTGGCACTGCCAGCCAGCCAATGTGGCTTGCTACGAGGTAAGCAACAGCAGCAGCTTGTACGAAGGGAACGGCCCATAGCAGGATGACTATGAGATTCATGGTGTAAAAGTGCGCAGGACAGTAATCAGGGAAACGCAGTACGGGTGGTTTCCAGTTGCGGTTCGTCCAGAGAAACAGGGCAAATATTACACAGAAAGCACCTGCAGCGCTGATTAAGACTATGCTCCCCATTGTAAGAAGCGTTGAATGGCTGGCGCGATCGATCGAGGCAGATGGAAAAGTAAATCCATCATCTGCATCAGAGTCCTACAAGGAAAAGCAGACTGATTACTACTTAATTAACTCCTGTAAATTTGATGTCAAAAAAATCATGAAAATATTAGAAAGGTAGAATTCTATCCTGAGCATAAAGTGCGTACCTCCCATCTGCCTAAAATAAAGTTGGTAAAGCCAGATTTTCGGCGCGGAACTGCCTGATTTTCGTAGCAATCTGGAAACAAGTTGGTGCGACATTCCAGTGATAATTCAGTGGCCACAACGAGAATAACTAATGCTTCTAAGAGGATCTCAAAGTAGGCCAAGGTCTTCGGTCGATACACGTATCGGGGTGACCTTTTGAAAGTCATCATAAAACACAGACGCTTACAAGATTCAATAACAATTTAGCAATGGAATCGGTGCTTTCGGCAGCGTCTTGCTTTTCAATGAAGCATTAGCCCGTAAGTTATAACGCAGGCCAGGTTTGTGGTTTACAATACCGGCAAAGATGCCACAGCGTTGGTCTGCCGATTAATCGATAAAGATATGCTGCGCTGATCCGTGTGTTCTCTTTTCATTTGGCATTTCCAGGTTACTTCGCAGAACTGTGCTCGCGTTGCCGATGTATAAGTACGTGTGTCACTAATGCCGATTGGTTGGCATATGAATCTTTCTGCTTGTACAGTATGAGCATGGCACCTTCCGTTCCGTATTTGCTCAGCTCATTACCTATACGAAAAAAGGTACTGTTTTCTGGTCACAACACCTATGCTGTAGGATTGAGAAAAGGCAGTGTACTGGCCCTCAAGCATTCAGAACGACGTGCGTCACAGCATGGTACCATGCATCACAGCCCCGCTTGCTTGCATTTCTTAATTATATTGCCAAGACGTTTTTCTGCAATGACGTCCTCGTAATGCGCTGATTCGGATAGGGAAACATCCAGAAAAAGACACCTGCCGGCTGCTAGCTAATTGCAGCACACTGCTCGAACGGATCTTGTACACAAAATGATTAATTTTCAGCGCTCGTATTGCATGTAAAGATACTTAATTTGACAAATTCCACGTATACAGCTTGAAAATGCGCTGGTGACACAGTTGCTATGTCATGCCTTCTTGGAGCGGGCTGTTTTTATCGATTGCGATAGTGACTTCAGTAAGCTTTTATGACTTGTTCGCGTAGTCCTCTGCATCTAAAAATGCTAAATAATGCATTTGATCATTTAATGCGGTCTGCGCCGATGTTAAGTAACCAAGGTCATACCGTAAAGGCCAACTTAGTCTGGATTCGTAAGAACAACCCTGTTCCTTGCTCTCTTCAACTTGCTTCTAATCTATAATTCGACCGGATGTTGACTTTCGTTGGACTCGTATACTCAGGCTTGACCAGCTCAGGCTCGACTAACCAAGTCGAAGTAGCGTATGGCATCATCGTCATTGCCCTTAACTGGGCGTGGTCTGACGGCCGCCCTTACATTATCGATGGCGTCTGTTCCAAACCGGCAGCGCCGCCTTTATTTTTTCCTGATTTCGGTTGATTTTTCCCATTAGTAAAGGAAAGCAGCAGCATGTACGAAACGTTATTTAATGGTTTCTTAAGAGCGCAAACGAAACATAATGTAATCATGTAGCACATCGGAAAATTGGACAAAAGAGAGCCATGCACGAAAGAGAACCGTGCGAACTCCCGCTTGCAGCGCTGTTGTGCACGTGTGATTAATTATTCTTCAGTGGGCAAAAACTGCGAGCAAGCAAAAACAGTGACGAACTAAAGTTGTCATATACATGCACTGGTTGTATATAATCATAAAATTAAGTGATACTATTTCCTAATGAAACAGACCGCTGCAGTATGTACAGATACATATATGGACTCACAAAGCGATACGTTATACAGCAATACGACATACACGTACCTAGCTGAACACCATAATATCATAATCAGAGCAAAAAACTGTGATTTAGACGTTGCTTAAAGGACCAACAAAATATGTCAGCGTGCTGTAACAGGCAACCCCGCAGCGGCGCCGTCTCAGCAGCTTGTATAGCCATATAATATATAGTTCCAGGATCAAATCGTGAGAATACCACTACCAGCTTCGCTCTCCGCTACTTCGTCTGGAATCCCGTGCAGTTTCGTGAATGTGCCGTAACTGCCGTAGTCAACCTCGATCAAACTATCCTGTCCATTCTGGCCGGCCATCCTCAAGAATTCGCTGGGTGAAACGAACCATCACACACTCGATTACTTCTCTCACAAAATTCCATAACCACACCGCAGTGAAGCACAGAATACACACGGTTAATCCCGGTAGATAAAATCTTTCCGGCAACACGAAATCCAATGCAAACACCGTCAGGACCATCTTTACCAGTGACAACGGGGCGACCGACACAACAGCGGACCACTTGTTCAGGTGGTTGAGGAGGATTTGTTCATACAACGCCAACGGTACAGGCTTTCCCGGACTGCGACATTTTTGTACAAACACTCCGAGCACAAATAGTACGAGGCATACGAAACACGCACAAATGGTCAGGTAAAGCGTTGTCGTGGAGATGTGGGCAATAATGCCAGTGTTAACATAGCCGGCATTTCCGATAGTGGTCTCCCATTCGGGCAGGGTGTTATTCAAGTAAACGCAAGTTGTATTGCCGTTTGTTTCGGTAAACAACCCAGACAGCATGATCGAGAAGCACTAAATAATGATTTTCGTTAGTTCATGTTCTAGTCAAAATTGCAAGATGACGTTGTTTATACTCAGAGACATCTGTCCATAATAGCTTACATTCCCAGGAATGTAAAAACTTCATATTGTTTTCATACCTCGGGGAACGTCCCTTCAATTGTGTTGTCCACAACGTGGAGACTGCGAAACGATTGAGTCGTCCCGCCCACATACGAGCACCATGCAGCACAGGACAGAATGCAGACAATTGCACTGTCCAACACTAAGCCAAAATGACGTTTCAAAGGTGCCCAGGAGATATTGTTACGGGTTTTATGAACTGTTGGGCCACCGTTAAAAACATTTTTCACGCAGTCTTTGCCTCCACCAATCCTGCAAAACCAGCTGTTAAGGTCATCCCTCATTTACTATAGCTTACCAGTTTGCAATCACGTATCAAGAACGCTCAGTCAAAGTTGCTGCTCACCAAAACTTATTCCCGAACCATGCTACGAGGCTTCCTCTCATCCAGAAACCAAGCATTCGTCCGGTACTGTACATAATTAACAGACTAGTGAGGACTACGCAATTTAGGAAACCGGCCGCCGAACCGAAAATGGCAGGTATAAGCTGAACCATACCAGCCCAAATTAGTGCCGGTACTGCTGGCGCCAGACCAACTGCGCAAATGATCATAGGAGGCGTGAAGAATCCATAGATGTGAGCGAGACACAGTGCTACACCGCCCAGCCGCGCAGATATATCTGTTTTTTCTTCGACGATTTTTAATTCGGCGGTCGAATGGAAAATGCTGGGAATTAACATGACAATGCTGTATAGGATGGCCAAAAACCAATAGAAGGACGAACTAAGTGGCACCGCCGACCAGCCAATGTGGCTTGCCACCAGGTAGAAAACGGCAGCAGCCTGTACAAAGGGAACGGCCCACAGCAGGATAACTATGAGATTCATGGTGTAAAAGTGAGGAGGACAATAATCAGGAAAACGAAGGGTAGGTGGTTTCCAGTGGCGGTTGGTCCACAGAAACAACGTAAACATCAGGTAGAAAGCGCCTGCAGCGCTGATTAAGACAATGCTCCCCATGGTAACCCACGCTGAATGGCTGGCATGATCGATCGAGTTAGATGGAAGAGTAGATCCATCATTTGCATAAGAAACCTAAAAGTAAATGCAGACTGATTAATACTAACTCAACGCCTGTAAATTTGATATCAAAGAAATCATGAAAATATTAGAAAGTAGAGGTAGAATTCTGTCTTGACCATAAAGTGCGTACCTCCCATCTTCCTAGAAGAAAGCTGGTAAAACCAGATTTCAGGCGCGGAACTGCCTGATTTTCGTCCCACTCTGGAAACAAGCTGGTGCGACATTCCAGTGATAGTTCAGTGGCCACAACAAGAATAACTAATGCTTCTAAGAGGATCTCAAGGTAGGCCAAGGTTTTAGGTCGATAAACGTATCGCGGTGACCTTTTGAAAGTCATTATACAGCAGAGACTCGCAATGTTCAATAACAATCTAGCAATTGAATCGGTGCTTGTTCGGCATCTTCTTACGAATGCAGGGCAGATTTATGGTTAGTGGTTTATAAAACCGGCTATACATCACAGCGATAGTTTGCCGATTAATCGATAAAGATATGCTGCGCTTTTCCGTGTGCACTCTTTTCATTCGGTACTTCAAGGTTACTTCACGGTTACGTCTCTATGTTGTATGCATGTCACTGATGCCGATTGGTTGGCACACGAATTTTTCTGCTTGTGCCTTGCATAGTATGAGTACATCACGTATCATTCCGTGATTTGCTCAGCTCTTTAGCTATCTACCAGGAAATTCATTATGGCCACAACACCTATGCTATACGGGTGAAAAAAGGCTGTGCACTACCCTGTAAGTATTCAGAGCGACGTGTGTCCTAGCATGTTGACGTGCATCACAGCTCCGCCTGGTCATATTTCTTGATGATGTTTTGTAGACGTTTTTCTGCAATGACGTCCGAGTAATGCTCTTGATGCGGCTGGGGACTATCCAGAAAAAAGAGACCTGCTCATTAACTGCTGCATGCTGCTCGATCGCATCCTGTACAGTATAAAGGATCAATGTAAACATAATTTGACAAATGCTTACACAACATGAAAACAGGCTTGTGAGCAAGTGGATATGTCATGCGTTCGTGGGCGGGTACTTATGGTACTACCAGTGGTACTGGTACTGGTTCTGGTACTGGTAATGGTACTGGTTATGGTACTGGTACTGGTAATGGTACTGGTTATGGTACTGGTAGTGGTAGTGGTTACTGGTATTGGTTATGGTACTATTACTGGTAATGGTACTGGTACTAGTTCTGGTACTGGCAATGGTACTGGTTATGGTTCTGGTAGTGGTACTGGTTATGGTACTGGTAGTGGGCCGCGCCACCAGCTCAGACAAATGAACGGACCTCTGTCGACCCTAACTGTAAATTTGCAAATAAAAATCATAGGGCAAGAAATAATTACACAATCCGGTATAATTTGTTCTTTCATTCTAGATTCTACTGAGACAGTGAACTGTAGTGCAGCGTAACCTACACAGCGTTACCCTTCTCACTGCTTTTGCCATTGTTTTGTCAACAACGTATGCGTGTACTGTACGAAACAGAACAGAACGTAACAGAACGGAATGAAGTAAGTTAAAGATGGACCTGCGTCGTCCTGTTGTATGTTTGCGTGCTCGACGACCGGCAATTGTTGCGCAACGTAACAAAATAGTTTACGCCGCGATGCTGCTTTCAAACTCCCCATTTCCATCCGATTTGCTTGGACAATAGATTAATAAATGCGCAAACGTGCGGTGAAAATTCTGAACCTGATTTGAGACGAGACGGGTACATATCGCCAGCTGAATCAACTTTGCAAACACAATGTGCCATTCGGTAGAACATTTTGAACTCTATATTCTTAATTTTTTTGGAATTTTTTAGCTGTGTTGTTTTTGAATTATTTCGGTAAACAAATGGGCAGTACAGCGAGCATTGTGATCGCCGCCTGGTTTAATGGACACAGACTAGGCAGGCTAAGTTGAGTCCGCTGACTCGGGTCCGGTCTTGGTCAGTCTCGCTAACGCTGTGCCACGCCCTCGCACTTGGCCTGTGGTCAGTGCTGCGCTTCTCTCTCATGCCCTGTACTGCAAACTTATCTGTGTTAGAGAAGGCCAGCGGTTTTGGGCCAATCATAAATCACGTCTTACACTAATCGCTTCCCGGTTGGTTGCAGTGGTTAAACTGGACCGAGACTTTTTTAATGCCGCAAGTTGGCTGACAATCGGACAAGGCGGTCGCAAGATACACCGTTTTAAAATTTTTGAACTGGAGAATCGACGGAGTTTTTTTTAGAATTTTAAAGTCATACTTTGGCATTAAGCTAGTTACCACAATGATAACGTTATGAGAGACTTTTGGTCAAATCTGATTGATACGGGATTTTACAGACCGCTTTAAAGTTTTTTTAAACTTTTTGCGGTAGTTCACGTGTATCGGATGAAAAAAAATTGAACGAATTTTCCCGACGTGGAGAAACATACGGACAATACACTAAATCACTGCGTAGGTATACAGTACTTGCCTGTCGCAAGTAAAAAAACACCAACCAACCCCTATTCGTACTGTACCCGTCTCCTCTTATCCTACAAGGATGGCCGCCAAATTACAAAATGGATATAAAGTGTCTTAAAATTATTTGTAAAATCTAACAAGAATTTTTCAAACTGTTGACCACGCCGGAATGATTGCCATGCTTAATTGCTTATGTTTGCCATATTGTGCAGCCACCGGTCACTGAGGGCACAAACGGACAAAGAAATAATATAGGTCAATTTTTTACCACTAAGTTTTTGATAGTTTCTAAAAAGCGGAAACAGCGTAAACAAGCTGAATTGCTCTTAAGAAAAATATTTCTGTATTCAAAAACGCACGTAAAGTAGTGAGCAGTCGGTTCCGTTTCCTGCACGCATACGTTTTCAACAAACGCTGGGAAAAAAACATTGATTTTATCTAACGAAATGCTGTAAAGGTTGAGCTGCACTACAGTTCATGAAACTCACCAGGCGGGATAATTAAGCCGAAATCGACCGATTTCCTGTTAACGATTTGTTCACAGCTTTAGCGCTAAAATAAGCGTGAATGAACAAACCGCGCTGAACATTACCCTGCAAGTTTTCTTGTCTGATTCACGCAAAGTATTTGTACTCAGTTTCTTGCAGCTATACATAATATAAAGGTTCCACAACGAAACATATGCGCACGAAATCCTTCAAGTGTTACGCCCAATTGCAACGTGAAATGATTTCTTGATTCTATGATTCTTATATGCAAATTTTTTACTATTGTGTCGACAGAAGCCGTTCATACCTTTGAACTGATGGCGAGGCCCACCACCAGTACCACTACCAGTACCATAACCAGTACCAATACCAGTACCAGTACCATTGCCAGTACCAGAACCAGTACCACTGGTAGTACCATGAACTATCAGCACCCTTCGTGGGCTGCTTACCAGCGCTGCTTTTATCGATTGTGGTAGCGACTTCAGCAAGCTGTTCATAACTTGTTTATAAACATGTAGTGGTCGCACACCTCTGCATAGAAAAAAGGGCTAGATAGCGCACTTGATCATTTAATGCGGCCTGCATCGGTGCTAAGTAATCTAGGCCATACAGGCCAGTTGGTGGATCCGTAAGGACAACCTTAATTCTTTCTCTCTTTTGACAAGCCACTAAACGATGTATGAAACTCGGCCTCCGACTTCATTTAGCCTTGCATTCGATATCAGGGTTTATGACCTCATTATACTGCGACTTTCACATCTAACTTGCAGATACTGCACTAATCACAAAATTAATTAGTAAAGAACAAACACGCAGGCATGTGCTACTCTGTACAAATCCATCGTTAATCCGCATAAATGTTCTGCGAGTAAATTACACGGCCTTTTGCGGTAAAGAAGCCGTGGGGTTGTGCGAAAGGTGCTTCTCAGCTGATGTTCCCCACTCGAGCCAGTAGAAATCGATAGAGGCCTGGAATCGGCTGGCGCTAATGCGTGCGAGAGCGTTGCAACTAATCTAGCCGAGCGTATGCCAGGATTGACTAATACAATAACACGGGAAACAAACCGGTATAACAGGTGCATTATAACAATTGTGGATTGCTTTCAGAGTCGGCGATGTGCATGCTCGTTTACGCCCAGATCGAGCGCTAATTTGTGACATTTAATGCGGTGTTGCTGGATAACTGAATGTTGTTGAATTATGGTTAAAATATACTTTGCATAGTCTGGATTATCTGCTGCTGGATGACCCGACTAGCATCAGAGATGGCCTCTCGCAGATTACTTTCCCGAACACAGAGACGTCAGCGGATCGTCAGAGAAACTTGAGCAGATACCGGATGAAGATAAAAGACTGCGGCCACTAGACTGCAGGCGCCAAGGAACCGCAGCCATTTATATCAGTTGCTTTTGCTGAAGAGATGCAGGAAAATCGGAACTCCGAGTGCAGTATGAGAGTCAATCTGGAAACTGTACAAATAAAAGGAGGAGGGATTAGAAATGAACCATTAGCTATGCTTAATACTGATGTCTGGCGGTCACACATATGCAGCCCTGTTTTATTCCGGGCTTGCACTCTGTTGATCAATCAGTTAGGCTTACACAGAAAACATTATAATGGACAACGGGACCATGAAGAATGACGGTGAACATATGTGGATAACACAGCGGACAATCTAGCGGTGTTGTTCGCGGACTGCGGAATATCTGTATGAAGCAGATTATTAGACCAGACTCCATTAATTTTACGGTACTAACTGCCAGGCTTGTATGCAGTTTCCATACGAATACACACAAACGCGGCAATTGGTAAGGATGCTAGGGAAAAGTGGAAGACGGGACAATTATATTAAAGAATCCATGCCATTTTAAACTTTAGTCGGTGCTGATATACTAAAGCCACCGCATAATGATTACGCACACCACCGCCTCCCGCCCTCGACCTCTCGCCAGATTACCGATATGGAGATGCGACCAGGGTAAGTTCGGCATCGCCCGCACTTCAGGTGGCATTAGATCTGGACACGTATAAGGCTAACAGAAAGCAGTGCCCAACCTTTATTTCTAACGGGTAATAGGATAGGTAAAACGCCGCAGATGTTGCTTGAAAGGCGAGCTCCACCTGGAAGAACCCGACTCCACTCAGCACGCGCACCACCTTTTTCTATTTACCCATAGATCGAGATGCCGTACATTACATAATCGTGACAATCCTTCTGTGGAACGACGGGTCTGTCAGCTCCGAGTGCAGTCCTGAATCAGGTTAAGGATCACTGCAGTCTAAAGCTATGCAGTGGGTTAGCTTTCACTGGACTCGCATAAGCCAACTTGACTAACATTGGACCCCAAGTCGAAGTAAAGACAAGCATCGTCATGCGCCTAGATGAGGCGTGGCTTGACGATGTTCCTCAATTTATCGATGGCGCCTGCTCTAATCGGCGGCGGCACCTTTGTTTTTTATGATATCGGTTGCCTGTACTCACAAGTGTCAGTAGTACTTTGCATGAGCAATACGAAAATGCGTATTAGCTGTTTCAATGCTATAGTGTCGCTTTGCGTGAGTTGAATAGAATTTCAGTACTTCGAATACAAGTAGTAAATCACGGTCAAAGGATTACCGCGGCACAGCTTGTCATATTCTTCGTGTACATATAAATTACGGTAAAGTTATTCTTATGGTTTACAAGAAACAACGTCGGCTGTCGCATCAGTGTTTTGTACGAGCGAAACAGAATACATACGTAATACAGCAGCACTTAATTTAATAATTATTTAATCGATCAGCACCTCATTAACCGTTCTGAACTCTGCAGTTTACGCATAAAAATGACATTTCCAATAGAAAGAAACTTGAGTAAGCAGAAAGGCGGACTCCGCGTGAAGCATACTAAGTCTCATCACATTTGACGAAATGAAGTTATATAAGCCTACTGCATGCGCTTGCTGTAATAATACAACGGTGGTATGTATTTTCTTATGAAAACAGCCAACGTTAACTGCCGTTCGTGTGACCAATAAGCGATACCTTATTATTATATATTATAACTTATACTCTCCCTTCTCCCATTTTGGTCGGGAGAGGTCTCCTCATTCGCTACTCTACGTATAATTTT
>JAQGAU010004508.1:0-11528 GCA_034698045.1 Paramacrobiotus richtersi | reverse complement strand
TGGGCCGTCGCTCAAGTACTTGAGCGAGGACAACCAGAAGATCGAACCCGAATGGTACATTCCCGTGGTGCCCATGGTGCTGATCAACGGGGCTGAGGGGATCGGAACCGGCTGGATGACCAAGATTCCCAATTACAATCCACTGGATATCGTCAGTAATCTCCGCGCGTTGATTCGAGGCGAGGAGATGAAGCCCATGGTAAGAACTGGGTTCCAGGGTAGTTTTTTTAAAAGTTTGTCGTTAATTTTGGCTTTATTTTGTTTAACTCTACCGAACCTATCTTAATTTTTTCTATAGATAACACTTCTTTTTCCGCTTTTTGTCTATTCGCATATTTTTATATTTTATTTATATTTGAATATGTTTATACATTTTTATTATTTCGCGTATTAACTTTTTTTCCTTATCTGTATTATATAGTTCGAGCATTTTAAGGCTGATTGCAGACCATGTCGTAGCAGCGTTAACTGAAAAAGAAGTTTAGTGTAGTGAAATTGCTGCAGTTTGTGCATCTCGGTTATATGTATGTGTGAAATTTTACAGACTCCATGGTACCGAGGCTATCGCGGTGAAGTTATGCCGATGGATGAGATCCGGTACATGTCCAATGGCGAGGTGGCGATTCTGGACGAGGATAACTCCATTGAGATCAGCGAACTGCCCGTCAGGACCTGGACCCAGAACTACAAGGAATCCGTTATTGAGCCCATGCTGAATGGGTCGGAGAAGAACGGAAAGGTCACCCCTGCGCAGATTAGGTATAGATCGGTAGAAATGTGTTATGGACACAAGTACGACGTAAATCTGGACAATAAATAGTACTGTTAAAAACGAGAAGCTTTAAAAACTGTTTTGCAAAAATTGTAGCCTAATCGCATTGTAGCGGGTATTAGAACAAAGCTGCAGTTAAAGTTTCAGTAAACAAAATCTTGGACGAAACATTTGTGATGATAAAAGGTTAAGGATTGGTCGTAGCATTTTGCCCTGACTTTCTCAGCGGTATGCTTGCTAACTATCTGATGGAGAACCGTTCTTTTAGCGATTACCGGGAATATCACACTGATACTACCGTCCGATTTGTGGTGACCATGCTCCCTGAGAAATTCGATGAATTCCGTCGTGAGGGCTTCCACAAGGTGTTCAAACTGCAGTCGACCATTAACATGACATCGATGGTAAGGTCTTTCCATAGAATCATCCGTTTTGCGGGTTTCCATGTGCGCTTGTTGCGTAGGTCTTGTTCGATCGGAATGGCGTGATTAAGAAATACGACAGCGTCAGCGATATCATGAAGGAGTTTTTCTGTCTGCGTATGGAACGCTACCAGATCCGCAAAGAGTTCCTGGTGGGCAAGTTGACGGCGGAGGCACTGAGACTGAAGAATCAGGCGAGATTTATTGGGGAGAAAATCGAGGGAAGGATCAAAATTGGTAAGTGTTTTACTGTGTTTATCCACCTGTTGTGAAAAAACATGAAAATATTTCGATTACTTTTCATGGCTTAGTGGTTTCTGATTTTGATAATCCGTTATATTGTTAATTTTTATTAATATTTTTTGTTAGTTTCACTGTTGTATCTGAGGCTGGGGAAGTGTTAAAAGTATTTTTCACGATACTTTCGTCTTTTACAGAAAATGTGAAGCGGAAGGAGATGATTGCCGCATTGGACAACGCGCGTCCCCCGTATGATTCCGATCCCGTCAAGGCCTGGAAGAAACGCACCGGAGCAGCGGAGGACGAACCAGTCGTCCCGGCAGAGGAGGAAGACAACGCCAAACAGGCGGAGAAAGCTGAGACGGGCTCGGATTTCGACTATATTCTGGGTATGCCGTTGTGGTCCTTGACACAGGAGCGCTACCAGGATCACATGAAGAAACGGGACGCTAAGGTACAGGCCGTCCAGGAGGAGCATTTTTGGCTCGACCTTGCTTTGTATACGTTATCTTTCAGATTGAGGAAGTGGAAGCGCTGAAGCTAAAGACCCCTGCTGATTTGTATCGCACTGATTTGGATGAATTTGAGGAGCGCTACAAGGTAGGAGACTTGAAAAACCGCTGTGTGGTGTAATCAGCAATAATATTACGATGAATAATAAATAATTGAGCGGTACTTCGAAACAACCTTAAACGAAAATCGAATGTGTAAAGTAAGATTTGATCAAAATTTTGCGATAGTTGAATTGGTTCCGCTACCTTGAACCCACACACTTCCGCCGCAATAGTATGCAGTAAACTGAATGTAGTCTGTTATAATTGAAAACATCTTAATAAAATTGGTATCTTTTGCCTTTTGTACCAGTTAGTTTTGACCTTTCTGATATGATTCTTCAAGTCTACTCACTCTCACATGCAGTCGTACCCGGTTGTAGTCATGTGGTGAAAATGCTTGATAAATCGACTGTACAGGGACTGGATGAGGCCGAACAGGAAAACTCAGCACCAACGACCAGCGGGACCGACTCACCTAAGAAACCCAAAACCAAAGGTAAAGGCGGAAAGCGACGCGGTGGCGCGCGGACTACCAACAGCGCGGACACCATGCCCTGTCCCACGGGGGTGCGTGTGGAGCCCACCATCAACGTGGAGACCATTGCCAAGTTTGAAAAGGCCAAGGAACTGAAAGAGCGCAAGGCCGCTGTAGGTTCATTCTGTTGTTGACAGGTGGGTCTGTTTGTGACGGGTTGTGTGTCATGTTGAAGGGCGAGCCAAGCACGAAACGTGTTCGAAAAGTGAAGGATCCAAGCGCCGCACCTGCCAAGAGGGGCAAGAAGGAAACGAAAGAGAAGGACAGCGAAGGAGGTAAATATTTTGGTGCGATTAGTGACAGCATCTTCCAGCGAAATATTGATAAATATAACACCTGTTAAGAATGTACGCACTACATTATATAATTATGTAATATGATTACTCCTGATCTCCTTCGCGCGTTTCTTTTATGGTTTACTGTATAAAATTGACTGTTTTTTTCAGTGATGGTTGTCTAAGTAGTAGGTTGTCTTGACTGCAATGTGTATGTGTTTAGAACAAAGTGGAAAGAAATTCAAGCAGACCACATTAGACAGCAAAGTGGAGAAGAAGCCCAAGCGGAAAGGCGCCGACTCGGACGACGAATCCTCCTTCCACTCGTCCGACCTGAGCAGCGACGAGGAAGAAGAAGAGGTGATTCTCTCCTCCGATGAGGACGAAAAACCTGCCAAGAAACCCGCCGCTCCCAAGCGCAAACGCGACATCTCACCGGAGATGGAGGAGGAGAACATTGACACCAATGTGGGCAAGAAGAAGCCGGTGGTGGCGAAGAAGAGAGCGGTCGTGGTGAGGTTGGTCAGCGTTGTGTTGCGCTGTAGTGGGGCTAACGGAGGCATGTTGGTTGTGTGTTGTAGGTGCACGAGACGGATGACGAGGAAGAGGGCGTTAAGCCGGGCCAGCTACCAGCCGGTGGCGCACCGGCTGCGCAAAAGGAAGTGAAGAAACCGGAGGTGAAGAAGGCCACGAAGATTATCTCGCTGTATTCGTCCGATGAAGAGGAGGAGCCCGTAAAGGTTATCGCCAAGAAACCGGCCGCCAAGAAAGAAGCTCCGGTATGTGGTAGTTAGCATGATTCCGTAAGATCACGGGTCAGTCTCCGCTAGCTAACGTAGTCAAATTGTTGGTAATGATGTATTTTCAGTAATGGGTACTTTGAAGACTTTCTCCATGAGTAGTTAATCGGTGTCGACGAAAGTGATTTCCTAATTTTGTAACATTGGTGGTTTTGAGACTGATTTACCAGAATTTCGTGGCCAGTTCGACTATAGAACTGACAATTGAGTGACAACTTTTAACGGGCCATTTGAAAACTTAATGTGCATGTCATTTTCGCTTTTGCCGAAGTGTCTTCCGATGTGTTAACTACCTGTTCCTGTTGTCTGATGCACGAAAGTACTTACGCTGATGTTTGGTTTGCCTCATCCGTATCACATCGGTTGTTATTAGTACTTATTTGATTACCATGATATTGTTCGTTCACAGAAGCCGACAAAACGTGTCCTCTCGGAATCGCCCGCCTCAGACGAGGACGTTATCGTTCCACGTGCGCGTACGGCCCGCGTGGCGGCCGCCAAGAAGTTCGTCTTCCAGGACAGCGCTTCGGAAGCTGGCAGTGATGACGACTATGTCATGGACATCAGCACTTGAGCCTAAGTTGTATCCCTTCTCCTGTTCTCCTCCCTGTTTGCTCATTCTTGCTTTTTTTGTTGCGACTTTTGTGAGTAACTCTCAGTATTTTTTGCTTCTTTCTGGTGTGTTTGACCGAACGCTGTTGTGTTTTTGTGTACGGTAGGATCCGCTGTTCTTATGTATAAAACGGGTGTCTTAGTGTGTGTAGTATATTTCTATTAAAATAAACTGTGGCGATGTAGTGCGAAAACAGCGTCCCCGCAAGATTGTTACGAGGGAAAGCGTCCGAATTCACTGATGTTTGGCCCACGAAAGACGAACGAAGCGTGCGCAATTTCCTGCCGAATTAGAAATCAAATATTTGTTATGCATACACGTAATAAGGCTCGCGTTACGTTTTTGTATAGCCGTTACCGCTAAGCGTGCTTGCGCCTCCATTGACAGCATCGATGCGAGGCATCTTGATAGCATTTTGTGCTATATTTACTGGCGGTATCAATAAAAAGGACCAATTTCACCCCGTAGGCCAGACTATGCGTCTATTGCGTATCAAGTAACGAAACTTACTGTAGCAAGATTTTAAAACTCTGTGTGATTGGGATTGTGGTACAACGAGGCGACAGGTGCTCCCGTACAATCCTAACCATCGACTGCCTCTTCCCAGGACGATTGGGTGATAATTGCAGTGTCTGTCTCACTAAGAAAACATTCTCACGCAGGGAAATTCCGCTGGACATCTCCATATTGCTTTATTTTTATCAGGCTACATTTATGGCGTCCAGTAATGCGGTTTATTGCTTTGTGTAATTTTGATTCAGAACTGATGAGCCTGATCAAAAGACTGCACCATTTATATACTTAATGTTAGCCTCAACCATGAGCCGCTACTGGCACTTCCGGTCATCCCGCCTAACGTTAATCCTGCTGTGGAGATGTCTACGAGAACCACCCCCAAGGGGCTCACCTGCTTCCCGGCAGCCAAGATTATTTTTTTGTGTTCATTGGGTAAGTTTACAAGTTTTGGGATTTTTCTGAATTTGGGACCCGAAAAAGCTCCCTTGTGAGTCGTCTGCCGTAGGTGGCGCTAGGGCATAGCCCCTGAAGCTTTACGGTGCACCAAAAGCGTTGAAACTTACAAGTTGCGTTGACAAACAGCAGCGTTGAAAAACAGCGTTGAAAAAAACAGCGTTGAAACATAAATAAATTATCTGGCACGTTCGGGATCAAAGTTTGTCTTCG
This sequence comes from Paramacrobiotus richtersi, assembly GCA_034698045.1. Lineage (NCBI taxonomy): Eukaryota > Metazoa > Tardigrada > Eutardigrada > Parachela > Macrobiotidae > Paramacrobiotus > Paramacrobiotus richtersi. The sequence goes on along the minus strand of JAQGAU010004508.1, from coordinate 6,135 downwards.
TGTGAATTTTTTTTGTTTGGACATGCCGCAGAGATGCCTTGTGTCAGAATTAGCTCATGTCCGCCATTTTGCGCAGGGACAGGTTATTCCACGTCCGTGAATCATTGGATTACGAAGGAGGATCGCTACAGCCGCTCCCAGATTCTGGTGTACCTTGGTTGTTAATGGCACGCATTTCATCGACAGACGGGGAAGGATTTGTTTTAAACCTTTGAATAATCAGTTCCAACCGTACGATGGATGTGAGGCTTCAAAAACCACTCGCACAGGGTAGGAACGGGATACCAGCAGTTTATCCTCTATAACCATACTTTTAGTGTACGGTAGGCACGAGATTCCAGAAATGTGCCTGCCTCACGTGTTCTGCAACTGCCTGATGATTCCACGTTGTACGTATTCCTGCGAGTAATTAGTCTGCTTTCTAGTAGCTCCCGAGCTGCATAATGAAGCATGCGCTCGGATATATGACAATACTTCCCCAGAATTTTTGATGGGATTGTTCGCGGAATTGCGCTCCAGCCAGCCAAGATTCGGTGATCAATTGATAACGTCCGCGTGGACAAACAAGGGTGGCTTCGAGTCGTCGAGGACCCGGCCGCTAATTTTGGACAGAAGCTGGATTTGCCTGCCCTTACGACTCAAGTGCGCGCACATTTGCTCAAAACTTTCGGCATTGTTAATTTATTTTTTATTTGGAAATTAGAGAGGTCGGGATCACTGACTGTCAAACTATAATTTTTGGAAAGCGTCCGTGGTCGGAAGCCTTTGACGTTCGTTGCTCCTTTGACGTCCTTTGACGATATCAGGGATACGATTAGTGACAGCAATATCAAGATTCTGTCAGCCATGTACAGGTGAGAAGTGGCGTGCATATGTTGTAAAGTAAAGTTTAAACCACATTTCTCGACCGAATGATTCGAAGCAAACTGCTGTCTGTCTGCAGTCAGTCCTGTTTTGACCAGTGAATTTAAATGATTTTGGTAAACTTTGGTAACAGGTGGCATTAAGAGAAGTACCGTTTGGCGCCAGTCTCCGTAGCAGATCGGGATTTCCCTTTTTGAACTGAGTTTCTAAGTGCATCAGAATCATGCAGAGCGGTTGCGAGCACAAACAACAAACCACGCCTCACATTGTTATTATATGGTATCGCAAAGCCCGAAACATACAGGATTGGCTTAAAATTAAAATACACATCAAGTGAGTGGTGCCTGGATTAGCATGTCAGTACGTATTGCACAGAGTAACATATTATTACAAACAGATACGAGTACTGAAATTGAACAATACAGTGAAAATAGCCATATGAACGGTAAGCGTAATATCGAAGAACTTATCGAACAGTCTATCTGTAATGGCGCTGGCCTTCCAGGGTGACTGAAGTCATCCAATTTTCTATCTTCCAGGTAAAATTGGTCCATGCCGTGTGGGGATGCATCAGAGCCAAAAATCTTCAAAATTTACGTGAGCACAGTTCCAAATTTTAACGGCTGTAACCAGTAATAATGCCCCCCCCCCACCCGGATCCAAAAAAATGCCCAGGTCCGGAATAAATGCCCTATTCAGAGCCGGAATAAATGCCCTGGCTGGACTCGATATAAGTTTCAATACTTTTAGAACAGTTAATTGAGTTAAGCAAAGTGGGTAATTCAGACCGAGTGGCAGGGAGTTCTGCGCAACTTCTGCGCGCAGCGGAAAGCAAATTGTGAGAACAACCACAAACATCGCGCGAAGCGCGGAAATTTTTGAGATTTTTCGCTAATATTAGTTCGAAAAAGTTCATTTGCACCGCCGAATTAGACCAGAGACCCAGGGTCCCTCCTTAGCGTAATCACTGGATGGCTGAAAAATGAACGCGAAGCGCGAAAAGTTTTGAGCTTATCCAGCTTAAAACGTCTTCTATCCATTGTTATAACTATTAGTGAAATCAAGACCGCTGCGCACCTATAACCGGTATACCAAGATACATCATTGTGTTTAACAACTAGGGCATGGATATACAGTGACCAGAAATCCGTTTCTGCGCGCAACGTCCGGTTATTGCGCATTAGGGGCGAACAGTTTAAACACCGAAGATAATTCAACGTTTTACCCAAACTTCTTCAACTTTTCATCAGAAATGCACATATATATAATGATCGCTCTGGCCAACATTCAACCCGGTAGTATGTTTCTGAAATTTTCTAACTGACTAACTAAAAGTCAATCAGTATCTTTATTCCGAACGCCAAAAATATTACCAGAAGATTTTTTAGTACACATACTCCCCCCTTTTTCCATTTTAACGACCCTTCAAAGCCCCGGGATGAGCAGCTGCACTCTACTACCCCTCTGAATTGGCCCTGGTTAAACGTCTGAAGGATCAGCAACGACAAGAGCCTGCCTAGCGATATCTTTTCCCAGGGTTTTGGGATTTTTAGATTTGCAGTGCTAAATCCCTTGTGAATTTTTTAGTATGTAATCGGACTTGGTATGTCCCACAACGGGGTTTGTCTGGTTACGAAATAAATACAAATGCAAGTAGGAGAGCTTGGGAAAGTGAGCAGATGAATGTCCTTTTGTCCGTTTGCTCGCGCGATATGCTGGTCAAAACGTTTAAGGCTTGGCTTCGGTCAAATCAAAGGTCCTGTGGCAAACAGTGTTGAGTTTTTATCGTTAAAAACATTGGACAATATCTAAAACGCAATGCTTTTGAAAGCACAAAACGGTGTTACGATGTCCTTTTGTCAGTTTGGGCGCGCAATGAGCGGATGCTGCGTATATAGTCAAAACGTTTAAGCAGAGATGCTTCTCTAAAAATCCTAGCCCCTATTAAATTTTCTTGTATCAATGGTAGGTTAGCCCTAGGTGGCTAGGTATGTGCCATATAGTGTTAACTCATAACACTTCCCATATACTCATACGCATACATAAATCATAACCGGTATAACGTATTATTAACACAAAAGTAATACATGCACTCAACAAATTTATAATTATTTATTACTTATATATTACGTATACAGTATACTCGTATATAAACCTTTCGTCGTCTTGAAACTTGTGTCAGCTGCACCAACATCAGCCAACATCAACCAACACCAGCCCAATAAATGAGCAGAAATCAATGTACAGAGATGCCGTGCGCGGCGAAAAACGGAGTCCTCACTGTGACCGCAGTATATGACAACTACGCTGTGGTAGCAGAGTGACAGCCTATTAAGATTCCGAACTCATTTGAATCAGAAAGATTACGCGGTAAACTAAACAATCATTGGGGAGCAACGCCAATAATTGGTATTTTGCAACCACTGGAAATTTTTAGGTTAAATTGTATCCGGCTCCTCTATTAACTATTAAGCGATTCACAAAGGGAAAGACATTTTTTCACAAAAGAAAGACGCAAAGATAATATATGAGTTCGGCAACAAACACCAAAGAGGGGAGTCTTGCAAGTTTGCGAGCACAACTTCCTGTTTACGTTGGCACATGGCCTTTTATGTGGGCACACTTTGTTCTACGTGGGCACAGATTTTTGGCCCTGGAGGAAGGGCCGGGAATTCCACAGAACAGACGCTCCCGAAATTCCTATACTGTATGCCTCTTTTGCAGGCAAACTGTTGCTTTGTTTTTACCACAGCAAGTTGGTAATCAAAAATGCAGGTTACTAGACGAACAATTCTAACTGAAATTGACCAAAACCAGATCATGTCCTCAAAAGCAAAATTCGAAAATCCCCTTTTCTGTAAATTCTCCGCGCGGGACATCTCTGACCAAACATACATGAACAAGTTTGATATGACTCCAGAGGCACTTCATTATAATGATACTACATGTACATCAGTGCAAAGCATGACAATATTATGTAAAAGTCGACCGTAATTCTTCGACTGACCGCGGGGGCCCAGTGGCATTTCATCTGACCAACGAGCGACACGCAAAAATTCCTCTAACTTCTGATTAGGTTGACCTTTAAGGCAGTTTTATAGGCCAGCGTAAGAACTAGCAGTGTTACTCCTCCAGGCATGAGCTACACTGGAACTAGCTTGCAACAGTTCTTGCATGAAGAGGACGAGTTGCCATTTGAACGATCGTGAGACTGCATGATGAGTCGGTCTGGAAATATTAGGCACGGACACTTGCGGCGAACTTTGAGGATCACCCGTTAGCTTTTTCCGGGATGCGCTGTCGGGAAAACAGAGATCCCAATTGCAAGCAGGTCCGCTCAGAATGATCTTGTCAATACAATAATGTCTACGGTGACCATTCGGCCGCCGTTACGTAATTTCGGCGGCTTACCGCTTATTCTGTTAAACCATATGTGTCCGCCATTCGGCAGCCTCCCTCCCCCATAATGTTGAGCGCTTGAGTCCTATGCATTCCGAACTGTTACTGCACGTTTCTGAATGGCTTCTTGCCTTTGTGAGTCTTTTTCATTTTTGCGGTTTTCTTGCTCCAGTAGCTGTGCCCAGCTGCCGATTATCAGTTTATCATCGGAGATTTGGTTATGCCACTCAGTAGTGTCAACGAGTTTTCTCTGTTTGTTGTTTGTTGCATTTCTCTTTTTTGTTTCCAATTAAACGTTTCTTTAGAAGAAAACAAACTGTACCGAGCGTAAGACCGTGTTGCGGAGCTTCCAGTGATCCGTTGATGCTGTCATATTTTCGATACCTGCTTGCGCGTTGTCTGGAAAATGTACAAGCAGGAACCTTAAAGGCTTTTCCAAAACTCATTGTCTGGAACTTTGTGAATTGTTGTAATTGTTGAGCTGAGCCGTTCTGCAAATGCTACTGCAATTGGTTTGTGATGAATGCTGAGCCTGTAACCTGGACAGAGTATGGAATCTCATGGAAATCCACAGCCCAAAACGAACTGGGTAAGACTGGTACGAATAAAATTCGGTAAGACCGTAAGAATCTGACGTACCCGAGATCCTGCAAGAGCCTAACGGGAAACTCATTTTTTGCATCATGCCGTTGCGGAAGTTTTTCTTGCACCAACCTCATTGCTAAATCGTAAATGCAGCTGGGCAACTGACTTCGGAAAAATTCCGAAAATAATATTCTAATAATCATCGTAAGTCGTGACCAGAGCTGCAGAAAAGCTGTGGCTCATGTAATAAAAAGCAGCTACAGTTCATTTCTTCGCAAAAGTTTAGTTCTTCACAAAATTCATGATTCTGCCATGAATCTGCCCTTGGTAAATTGTAACATAATTATTATAGGTGCAGTCCGATTTTCCGAAATCAAATCGAACACCTACGAAATCAAAGAATACCGGAACTCACCGTCCCAAGCAAACAGGTGCCTGAAACTGTCGGTCGAGAATAACGAGCACTATGCATGCAGAATACTCCGGGTTCTAATTTATAGAAGGGTGGAGTTCGTCCCCTCTATTTAGCACCTTTGCGTTAAATCATAAATTGTAATTCCTTGAAATCAATTCACAGAAACCAAGCGGCGAATGCGTACTGATACTGACCGTCTTGGTGCTCGCGTGCGTATGCGGCCGGCGCGAAGAATAAAACTGCCGCCGATAGAGGATTTGAAAATGAAGAAAACAAGAAGGGAAGGCTCATCGGAAATGGAGGATTTAATTCCGTCAGAGTGCGAAATCACCCCATCGCAGTTTCATAAAGGATACACACCCAGATTCAATACTACGCCCCAGAAAAGGGGAACGTACGGCAACGTATTCGATGAATCGCCTACGAAACGTGCTCACCAAAAAGTCGATAAAGGTGCCACAAGGAAGTTGGATGGGAAATCTGGACATCCGGTGACCGAGTCGGAAGATGTGCACAAGCCGAATCAGCGATGCGATCATCCAGTCAGAGATGATGCGGGCCGTTTGGAATCAGTTAATAAGACACCGGTGCCGAACTTACATCAATCGAATCTTGGCGTGCCCGGTCATAGTCGCCAGTGCCATAATCCGGGAATGGAATCTCAGCCTCACAAAAGCACTGCGGAACGACCAGGCAGTAAAACTGTAGCGCGTTCATGCCAGAATGAAATCTCCGAGCGTCATATTGCTGAGAACACAGAGCCTTCGGTGATCAAGCCGGCGCCCATTACCAGCAAAGGGCCAGAACCAGCTCGGAAGAAAAAACGCCGAAACAAGTTCAGACACAGATCCCGGCGTGGAAACAGTTCTGAT
>JAQGAU010004507.1:0-11529 GCA_034698045.1 Paramacrobiotus richtersi | reverse complement strand
CATCCGACAAAGCGCTCTTGTTGCTCGCTTCATATTTACAGTAAGGAATACGCATAGCTTGTCCCGGTACGAAGCCATGATGCACATCAGAACGCATCCATTGAAAAGTGTGCTCGAGTGGACTGGTCACATCCCGCAGAATCACCCAGTGGCAGACGGCCTGCACCTCGACCGGGGCAGCTGGATCGCGGATCCGGTGCACGAAAGTCCCGCCGACTGCGACCTTGACCAGAACGATGGCGTGCAATTTGGTAGCGGCAAGTAGAGCCAGTTGTGTCAGGATTGCGGTGTACGGACAATCAACGGTCAAGATGGCATTCCCCGGGCGTCTGACGTCACCCACCAACACGACGTACTTGGTGCAGCTGGTCAGACATTTGTACAACGGCAGAGCCATTCGCCAGTCTGTGTCGTGGAAACCGGTGAATCCAACTGGAAAATCTCGCTGGAGAAGGATTCGATCATGTCGTTCCAGGTGGGACAAATCCGGCGCAATCGCGTGCGTTCAGTGCAGTGCATAGAGGAGAACACGTCGGTCATGATATCCAGCGGAAGATCCGTGATGAACAATTCGGCGACAGTCGCTAGTTGGGCCTTGCAAGTACAGAAGCGTTCAAGGTGCCCGATGGTGGTTAGCTCCATCCCCTGTGCCACATGGATGAACGGTACCTGATAAAAGCGTCGAAAGATACAAGAAGGAATTTCTTTTTTAATAAAAATAGTCATCAAGATGTGGTTGAATAAACTGCGTGTTATATACGTGTTATTACAGAAAAATCTATATAGTAATGTTTAAATTCGTCGTTAAGTGTTAGTTTCCTCAAGAACCACATTACTCAATTCACTTACACACAGGTCCCAGCCCTTCTTTTCCGTGTGTTGCTTTGCGTCGTAGATGTAGGAAAAGTGATTTCCGTCAATCCCCACCGGATACACATGCGGAACCTTCTTCCACATTTCGAGGAAGCGCTCCTTTTCGGTCAGTCCCTCGGGAAGTACAATGTCGGTTTTGGCAAACTTGGAGATTTCCCCGTGAATCGGTATCACATAGGGCCCCGCATACGGATACGGAAAAAACGCCTGGAAGCGTCGCCATCGAAACATGTCGCGAAGACGCACATTCTCCCAGGCGAAATCCACAATCACAAACACATCCTTACACGCAGCCACTGTTTTGGCTGGGTACCAGGTCCAGGGATGCTTGGGAGACAGCTGGTACAGAAAGAAGATATCACCACCAGGAACCAGACTGGAAATTCTTGCCGTGTGGACGAACACGCTGTCGAACGGGAAGAGCTCGGGTGCTCGGCCAGTAATCCCGAAACCAACCAAGAGCCCAGTGCCAGTTTTGTCCACAACCAAACCCCGCTGCAGTAGTCCGTCGCTATCAACAACATTTACGGCATTCCACGCATGAATCTCTTTTTCCAGCATGGTGAAGCGAAATTTACTGCATCGGCTGTGAAATCTGCACGATCGCTGCAGTGAAAATTAGAAAAACAACAATCGAATTTCACGGTAATCACCAATCAGAAAATGAAAAAAGCGTTGCAGAGTTACAGATTGTACAGCAGTGCATCTCATCTCTCATCTCATACAGTGCATCTCTGTAGAGCTAGTAACGTTCGCAATACCCAGGACAGAGAAATCACTCGTTCCACCACTGCTGGCGTATACACTTGTGGGCCGACCGCCCGGCGGACGGCGATCTTATTCATAGCTCCAGATTGCACCTGCAGTCTGCAGAAAACAGTAAGCAGATGTTTTCCATTAATTTTGAGAGGGGATACCAAAGCGGAGGATTTAGTCATCCAAGGGATATTCATCCGGACTTAGCTATCAAGATGCTCAGAATCTAGATCGACTGCGGAAATTCATTCTCTCACTTTGCTACGGTTTTTTAGGCCCTTCTGGCTGGTTCTCGATTGATTGGTTTCGGGTAAGTGCAATCATCGAGATACATGCTGCTGATTAGCGGGGCTAGAATTGCAGTCTCTTCGTATTTTTTCGGCGCGTTCTCTTCTTCGTCGCGTTCGAGCAAGCAATACATGTTCGCTGATTGTGCAGGTGTACGGAAATAGTGGATGGACGTGGGGACCGGGAGAGTGATGCAGTTTCATCCGCCAAGACTGTGATATTCCGACAGATAACACGTAAGTACGACTACGCACTGATCTTCAGTAGGACCGGAAATGCGCTGGGTGACTGTTGTAAACTTTTAGCTAGTTCCTGCCCCGATTTGCATAATTACTACCCAGATAGGTTTGTCGCGGATGTCAGAACAATACAAGAGCTCTGCGGTGGCTTTTAAAGTTTTAATGCTCGTTTCGTCCGTTATCCGTAACATACACACGTATTAGCCGACATTCGCTTATGCCCACATCTGGGCTTTATTGTAGATGGCGCGATGTTAATGCTGGACAATCTTCCGGGAGAAGGCGGCGTCGGACAGGTGTTTGAGGGACGACACCAGGTTTGTTCGCTCGAGGTCCGTACTCTGCAGACTGCAACATACGGCGGATGCAGTATGCGACACGGTTTCCAGTGTGGTTCCGGTTCGCAGAATGATCCGGTTTGGGGATGGCGTGGCGCAACTGCTTCTTTTAGTCAGCGTATGCAGCGTCTTCTTGTGACGGGGGAGAGGAGTGAAATTCAGTTTGCCGTGGGACTGCATTATGGGAGGGAGCAGTTCTTCAAAGCTTTTGTTGATAGTGACCGTTTGTTTATGCAGTGCCGGCAGTACTTAGTAAGAAGACTGGAAGCGTCACTCATGTCCGAAAATGAAATCCCGTCGGCTTCTGAACGTGCCAAATAATTGTCTAATATTGATAATAATTGTCTCAGTGGGAGAGAATAATCCGAGTTAATCCCGCGTTCTGAGACTGCTATTTTCACCTCAGGTTATATTATTGATTTTTTTCAATCACTTTTGCAACACGTTCGTTCCGAACGGTGTTGCGGTATTGTCTTTCTGCGGTTTTTCGGTTCTGGTCTAGCATCAGGCGAGCATGGCTCTACTTTCCAACATTTTCTTCTCCATAGAATGTCCAAGTTAGACAGACAAGGGTTCGATGGGTTTGAACCCATAGTTAAGAAGAGAAGGGTTCACCTGGTTCGAACAAAGTGAACAACCGACACAAAAGCGGCAGCAACGAAGGGAGCCAACTGCTTGCCCCGAACGAGAGTCAACCAGAGCGGCAACGAAGGCAGCGAATTAACCGCTGGCATCGAGAATATGGACGTTTTTGACCTCAGTAATCGTCAAGCGTACGCCACGGTGAATAAGGGCTCGGAACAGTTTAGACGACCACTTACGTTATCGTACCACCACGGGTCGTTTAGCCTTAACTGCAATAAGGTGGACCAAGCCTAACAAGCCACATAGAACTCCAAATAAACCAGATCTAAACCACAGTGAACCAGGCCTCCTGAGATTTTATTTATCTTTTACCAATGAACCCATAGAACTGCACAGAACCACCCATGAACCAAGTATGAACCACAGTGAACCAATCCTCGTGATCTTATTTATCTATTTATCTTTTATCAGTGAACCCGTATAGAACCACCAGAGGATCGCGGCACACCATTGTGCAACTGAATGCACTGCGCATGCGGCTATTATGCAGTGCTATTTTTAAACTTACAGATAGCGCAAAAGAACCATCTAACCTTTGCCCTCTGTCGTCTGCTAGCGGTGGCCATAAGTAAGGCACAAAGAAACCGGGAATAACTACATGTAGTGTTCACTCTAATGTTCACCTTCGACGTCCCGGGAACCGACAGCACTTTTCCACTACAGAAATATTTCTTTTCTTCTGTTCTCGTATTTCTCGTTCGAAATTTCCCGGGAAATTGCTGCTAGAAGAGACAGTCTGAGGTGGAGTAGCCTGAGCGGAACGAAAGAATGCGTTCAGCTGGGGGGCATTAAACGCCAAAGGGGCTTTATTTTGGTGGGAGAGGCATTGTTTACCGACTGCCGAAAAAGCTCACATCATGGGAGCATGGGCTTTAAGTGCGTTTGGAAAACACGGCATGGCTGCTCAACCTCCGGCCAATCTCTTAGGGAAGTGTCTGCGTATCGTCATAAGTCTCGGCACAAAACGGTTGACACTCGACAGTGTACACTATGGACCGTGGTATCGGTGTAGCCAGAACACCCTAGCGCGTGCTAAGCCATGTACCAGACTCAGACATGATTTACAGTACAAGGCCCACCTCGGCCTACGGCCTCGGTGGGCAGAACATAGAACCAGTTTTGCGCGCGGAGGTTGCAAAAGCTTAGCGGTTCTCATTGCCTTTGGTATCCAAAAACAGGGTTAACAGACTTGGGTGAAAAAAGAATGTCTGCGCGCTGCGCACTTCGTCGGTGACATACAAAGTATGTAGCGAAAGTTGCGGCATGAACTGATTCTTCGATAGTTTTTTCTAGATATGGAGACTGGCGTGGTACACTCTACAGCTCATTTTTTAAGATTAGAATACATTTCAAGGATTCTGTATAGTTTCACGGTTTCGCAAATATCCCGAAAAATTATGTTGCTTCGGTATAATGTTTATGTATAATTACTAGTAAATATAATATTGTGAAATATCCGTTCGGTTTCTCGAGGACTTTGGTTTTTTTTTTCTTGACGAGCAATTTAGCAAAAGACGTTGCATTTGCATACTAACACCAGGTTCTGAGCGGGGCGAGTACTCCTTTTTAGTTTCGCTGTATTCCAAATACAGATTTGTAGTGTACCGAAGCGCTAATGCCTAATGATTCAAACATCAGGACGTCCTTGCAGAAAACAGCGTTTCAAAATATGTTAAACCTATACTTTTCATATCCCTTGCGAGAGTTTCGCGAAGATAATCGCATTTTTGTGTAATAAAACGGGATTCTGCCGGGGCGAGATCACCGCTTTCGACCTGATATATTAGACTGAAAACAATAATGCACACTGGCTTTTACATTTAAACCTCACAAAACACTGCGTTTGAAAATATATATATGGCAGAAAAATGTCGTACTGGACTGCCGCACGCTCCGGCTACAATGCATAATGTTCGACGCTTCCGTACGAGTCGACAACTTCTCGATTAAAAAAACCGGAGATGTTAGAGTATAAGCTGATAAAAAGAATATTATTGCTTCAAAAACGAATGCGTCTGTGCCACCCACGGCCAATTCAGCTTTTTTTAACGTGACACGTTGAAATCTGGAGCTTATTTCGGGGAAACGGAACGCAAGTTGGAGTTTAGGCTGAAGTGCGCGCGCAACAAAACGACACACACAGTTTCCGCAATCCGCCTACATTGACCCTTTGCGCAGCCAGTCCCGGTAGGGTGTTATGCGCGGTAGGATATTAATTTTTTCGCCATTTGTATCGCATGCGTACAGTACTTTCAGCATACGCCGAATCGGTTGGAAAATCGAACGCACCATACACACGTGGCAGCAATTCGCCACAGGAAACTGCCGTACGCACCGGATGCAGTATGCTACACCTTAAGATGCCGCGCCGCCGCACGGAGCGATTGCCATATCGACTTTGAAAAAACAAAGCTTAAAATGTTTTTAGAATTCATTGAAATTTGTTTGTTAAAAACGAATGCGCCTATGCACTGCACCTTCCATTTAGACGTTTTTAGAGAGGCAGGGAGAAAATGTGCGTTTGGTAGGTAATGAGAACACATCCTCCGATCGAAAGGGGAGATGTTAGACTGTAAGTTACAAGGCCCAGCTCGGCCTCCGGCCTCGCTGGGCATACGGAGAATTGTTTGGAATTTGGCACCCCTGGACCTCGAACTATCAAACGTGTCAGTATTTTTGACCGTGGTCCTCATGTAAATATTGTTTTGGGCCTAGAAAACCAGGTTAATTGCTTTAAGCTTCAAATGTTTCGACCATAACAACTTGAAATACTTGTACTGACACGGTGTGGTTCACATTTAGAAGAGCCAGTTGACTATTCTGGGTCGACATTCAGAGCACTGTCATACATGTAGCATTATGATACATGTAATGCCAGTTGACACTTATGTTCTGATTTCCCAGGCGAACTTAACAAAAAAAAACATTATTCATAAATAAACATTATTTATAAATTAACATCTTAACTGTCGATTGTGTCAATCGCCCCGGGTTATGCTTACATACACAGCTGGTGATGCCGTACGCTTATGAGTTTTTGTGACTAAATAGCAAATAAATATTAAAATGATACATTCACCCCGTTGGAAACGCTTGGAAACTGCTAAACAAATATCATTGTTCGACAGAAGCGAAGGTTCTCTATACCAAACTCAAATGGATTTCGATGTCTGTCCGTCCTTCTGTCGGTGGGTCGTTCGGTCATTATTATTATTTATTGATAGAACATCTTATTGATAGAACATTCACTCTTTTTTATTGAATGTTAATTTATTCATCTTTGCATACTAAAATTCAAATTTGTTAAATTTTGTTATTTCTTGAAAATGTGATATTTAACTAATTTCATTTATAAACGTACTATTTATTTATATTTTTATCCTATATTTCTGTTTATTTTTATTTACTCGGTATTATATGTCCTTTATTGCGTTTATTAAGTCACAGTAGAGATTTACACAAATATTGCAAGTATTCCAGTTTAGGTCTCTGTATTGAGGATGTTATTTCGGTTTTCGAAAGTCAGCGAAAATGTTTTCCACTGGACGAAAGCGGTAAAAAAAAATTACAAATAACATTCACTTCTATTGGCCTATGTACGGACTTCCTTTGCTTCGGTAATTCAGTGCCCGCAATCAGCGAGTGCACTTTCCTAGTAGGACTGTGACAACGGTTTACGGACACGGAGCTTACATTGAAGTAACGGAGCGATGAGAGTTGGACTGTTGGAGTATAAACTACTGTACGCTCGATCAAAGTACACGAAAAGTTGCCCGTATGCATAACACACCCTACTTGGACTGGGATTTTTCTGTGTGCGCGTAGGCAGAGTAAGAAAATTCGACGCGCATGGTTCAGAATATACTGCTCTGTGTGTCATTTCATTGAGCGCGTACAGTACTGTAGTTCGACTGAGGCCGTACCATACGCTATCTTTTACGTATCTCGTGATATGCGCCCGTTCCCCCCAATGCTAAAGCACTGTGGGGGTGGGTTGCATATCTAGCGTTCTGTAAAAAAAGTAGCATATGCTGCAGCCTCAATCGAACCACTTCCAGCGTACGCCCAACTCAGTTCGAAAATCGAACGCGCCATACGTACGTGGCAGTAATTCTCCACAAGAAACTGCCATATGCACTGGCTGCAATGCAATACAGCTGGAAAAGTAGCGCTGCCATACGAAGAGATCGCCCTGTCGTCTTAAAAAAACTAAGATCATAACTCTTTTTCAATTCAGATAAAATTTTGTTTTAAAAACGAATACGCCTGGGCCACGCCCCGCGAGATTAGGGTTTTTTTGACTCGCGGCACATTGAAATCTGTGTAGGGAGTATGGAGTTTACCCTTCCCAAAAAAAGGAGGCGAGTTGGAGTATAAGTTACAAGTCCCACCTCGGCCTACGGCCTCGGTGGGAACACGAAGAGCCGCGCTTGGCCAGAGAGCTCGCTATTTCAGAGAGGTTCTGCATTACTACACTTCCCAAACAGAAAGTATTTCCTTTCGAAGATTTTTTACGAGCGAATATGCATTAAATGTTTTGACCGAAGCGGACCAAAGGTCGTCTAACTACATTTAAAATGATGCAATAAAAATGATGCTTTGTTCGTCCCGTCGGTCACGGTACCGGAAGTATTTCGCACTAACGCAGTAGTAGAATGCGCGTCCTCAATATTCAATGAAATTAAATATTTGATTCGTCGGATACGGCACGGGTAGTATTTCGCAAAAACATAGTAATAGGGTGAGTGTCCTCTATATTCATGAAACTATATTTTGTCCCGTCCCGTCGGTCACGGTACCGGAAGTATTGCGCACAGTAGTAGAGCTCGAGTCTTCCATATTCAAAGAAACTGGATGTTTTGTCCTGTCCCGAAGGTCACGGTATCGGAAGTATTGCTCAATAACACAATAACAGAGTACGAGTCCTTAATATTCATATAAACTGGATATTTTCGCCTGTCCATAAGTAACGGTACCGGAAGTATTGCTCAATAACAAAGTAACAGAGTGCGTGTTTCTCAGTTTTAAACAAACTCGATATTTTGCCCCGTTCGATCGGTCACGGTACCGGAAGTATTGCTCAATAACACAATAACAGAGTGCGAATCCTCAATGTTCAGATAAGCTGGATATTTTGTCCTGTCCCGTAGGTCACGGTACCGGAAGTATTGCTCAGTAACACAATAACAGAGTGCGAGTCCTTAATATTCATATAAACTGGATATTTTCCCCTGTCCCATAGGTAACGGTACCGGAAGTATTGCTCAATAACAAAGTAACAGAGTGCGTGTTCCTCAGTTTTAAACAAACTCGATATTTTGCCCCGTGCCATCGGTCACGGTACCGGAAGTATTGCGCATAGCAATAGAGTGCGAGTCCTCAGTGTTCAGATAAGCTGGATATTTTGTCCTGTCCCGTAGGTCACGGTACCTTAAGTATTGCTCAATAACACAGTAACAGAGTGCGAGTCCTTAATATTCATATAAACTGGATATTTTGTCCTGTCCCGTAAGTCACGGTACCGGAAGTATTGTTCAATAACAAAGTAACAGAGTGCGCGTTCCCCAATATTTAAAGAAACTCGATATTTTGTCCCTTGCCATCGGTCCCGGTACCGGAAGTACTGCGCACAGTAGTAGAGTGCGAGTCCTCAGTGTTCAAATAAGCTGGATACTACGTCCCGTCCCGTAGGTCACGGTACCGTAAGTATTGCTTATTAACACAGTGGTGCAGTGCGACTGTTTCAGTGTGTAATGAAATTAGGTATTTTGTCCCGTCCCATCGGTCACGGTACCGGACGTATTGCTAACACAGTAATACAGTGCGACTCCTCAGTATTCAAAGAACCTGGATATTTGTTCCTGCTCTGTCAGTTACGGTACCGGAAGTATTGCGCAGCAACACAGTAGTAGAGTGTGAGTCCGCTATATTCAAAGAAATTGGATCTTTTGTCCGTTCCTTCGGTTGCGTTACCGGAAATATTTTGCAGTAACACAGTAGTACAGTGCGAGTCCTCCATATTCAATGAAACTGGATATTTTGTCTCTTCCCGTCGGTCAGGGTACTGGAAGAACTGCGCAATGATATGGCAGTAATTGGCACGTTCGCTATGCTCAACAAATATGGGTTTTTTGTTTGTCCCGTCGGTTATGGTACCAAAAGTATGCGCAGCAGTACAATAGTAGTGGGCGAGTGCCTCCAAACTGACATATATGGATGTGTTGCCGTTCCAATCGGTTACGGTACCGGAAACGTTCCGAAAAAAATTTAGTGAGCGCTGTTATGGCTTCGGTCTAGCAGTGCCCGCAAACAGCGAATGCGCTTAATTAATATTGAAATCATGATAATAATATTGATAAAAGAAGCTTTTGTCCTAAAAACCAATTTCTCCTTTTGCTAGCATCTCGCTCATTTTTTTGAAATTTGCTTGAAAACAGTAATCAGCTGACCCACAGGTCACAATTGTAGTTCTGTAACTTCTGTTTAATTCTGACGACAGTATGATGAAAACTAGCGGTTATCGATGCACTCAAAACGGTTGTCAACGTCCCTTTTTGCGCTACTCTCGAACATAGAGGACCTCGAATCGCTTCGGTCGATTGTATTACCACCGCATTACAACACTGGTCCACCGTGATGCTCCCGGTTCACACGTGTACGTTTACACTCATACCTGTGCGGCTGTGCCTGTAGAGATTTACATACACTCCGGACAATCGTAGTTCGAAAATCGAACGCACCGTATCTACGTGGCAATAATTTGCTGCGCGAAGCTGCCGCACGCGCCGGGCGCAATATAATATTGCAGCAATTAACACTGCCATACGGAGCGATCGCCATGTCGTATTCGATAAAACAAAGTTTGAAAATTTTTTAGAATTCGTCAGAACACGTTTGTAAAAAATCAACACGCGATGGACCCCCAGCGCCATTTTAGGCGTTTTTAGAGCTATAGGTAAAAATTATACGTAGAGTAGCGAATGAGGTTACCTCCTCCGACCAAAATGGGAGAAGGGAGAGTATAAGTTATAATACCCATAACTACAAACTACAGTACATACCGGTTAAAATGCCTGTGTAGCTTGAGCGCAAATATATGATATTTCTTATGATATGACGGTATGATATTTCTTACAGTTAATACTTAGATTCAGTGTAATAGACAGTGCTTAAGTTTCATAATCGCACACTTGAATGTTAAAAAACCAAAAATAATGTACATCTGCCATTTCCTTGGTCAACAGTGCTAAATCTCATACTAACAAACCGTACCGACAACACTACGCCGTACGGACCGACGTATCGTGCCACGTACCGTACGTACCGATCGAAGAAGGTTGGCACGCAGCACGCTGCAAATTAGAAACCAACATTTGTTTATTTCACCAAAATTACGTCGTTATCACACCAAATGTTCTGAGATTTTCCTGGATTTGGCAATTGGAGAGAGATGTGTCGACTCCGTTCCAATCCGGAACCCGATAAGGATGCCTCTGAAGACGAGGAGAACGGCGCAGCGATGGATATTCTTCCAGATCCCGAACTCATGGTTACCTTCGTCTACAAACACGAACTGACGTAAGTTCGTCCCGATTCCCGCTGTTTGACATTTTCTCCAGGAGTTTCTTTTAGTGATGGTACACCAGAACGCGATTTCCCCAAAGAGCTGTTCGACAAAGTGCAGGAAGTACGGGGGTACTGTTATCAGTGCTAATGTGCACCGTCTGCAGTTCTTGGTCTTGTTTTCGCAGCGTGTCTCATTTATTGATGATTCCAGGTTCTCTTTATTCCAGGTGAAAAATCAACGAAAGGAAATAGTGCTGGCACTCGATCCCAACAACGCAGTCGGGGATATCAAGGATTTCTTACTGGAGGGGCTTGGAATGAAAAGTGTATCCGTCGAGGTTGGTTGAGTTTTTGATACTGAATATGACCAGCATCATTCCAGTAAAGTATAATTAAATTATGAATTAAATTAAATTAAAAAAGCCTAATTAACTCTGTTATGTTTGCAGCAAAATGAAGAATTGTGTTTGGCTCAGATGATCGTTATGGTTGACACGAAAGTCGTCCTGGATTCGGATACGATATATGATTTGATCGAAAGGGGAGATCTGAGACAGGTTCATATATTTTTTATTTTATATAATTCACATTTATAAATATTTATATATTTCACATATTTTTATTTCATATAAAATAATTAATGCATTTTGGTTTATAAATATTTATCCGTTAATGCAGAGTTTCTTTGGTAAATTGGTTAAAAAAAGACCAAAATTCCAAGCAATTTCTGAGCGACTTATTCTTGAGACAAAACCAATCCTTATTGATGTTTATGTGCTGCGCAGGTCTCTTCCCCCAACGGTGACCAATACATACTACACTAC
>JAQGAU010004506.1:0-11531 GCA_034698045.1 Paramacrobiotus richtersi | reverse complement strand
AGCACCTGCCCATTCCCATGATTATTGCAGGTAAACCACTCTGTGACACGAAGTGAAAAAAACACAAGTACAAACGGCATGTTTTTGTACATTTCGATTTCATTAACAGATTCTTACGTATTGCGTTACGTACTAACATGTACAGAATCAGATACTATAGGTGATATGCGCACCGTAACTCCACCATGTCGACCCAGCGAGCAATTCGTAAATTTTAATGCAAACCACGATTAAAATATAATATAGGCGGATGGTACTCGCTATAAGAAAACCACAGTAGACTATAAAATATCATAGTCAAGAAAAACTGTTGCTATCATTTCTGAGGTTGTGCGGTGACTTATAACACTTACGGATAATTGCAATTATTCAGTAAACTTTTATAGGAAGTAGAATGCCGAATATAATAGAATAATCGTTCGAACTTTTGGCTTTTATAGACTGTATACTTGGCTAAATAATCTGTAGCCAGAGAAGCTAAATTAGGTTTATTTAAGTTCATCAAAGATATCTCGGGGACTACTGACTTTTCATAATTATTGGCAATATTTGCATGCAAGCGACAATCATAACGATTCATTCGAACTAAGCCTGCCGAAGGTCATCGAGACATCGCGATACAGTATTAACTCTTTTTGAAGCAGTTCTCCGCGTGGACCAGCGGTGTGTAATAACATCACCTTGTGTAATTGCTAGAACACATAAAATTAGGGAATCCCTTGAGGCATCAATCGACAATCTTCCAGGAGAGCATCGTATGCCAGGGCCGACCGGCAGTCACCGGCAATGTGCGAAACCAAGCCATTACGCCAGTTGAGAGATCTACTAGTCTTGATCATGAACTACTGATGTAGAGGTGGGAGAAGCTGCCTTACATAACATGCCAATGTAAGGTTCCATTGAAATTAGATACAACCCTGAAATATGAGAACGCCAGAGACCATGTTTAAGTGCTAGTTCGGGATGTTTTGGACACATTCTTTAATGACAATCAATACTGTCTGAAGGTCAAGTCCAGATATTTTGCTGCGGCAAGCCTGAGAGTTAGAGCCAAGTAAAGCGGTATGTACAGATATTTATGATACAACATTAATACAGTGTATTATGATACAACACTGTATTATAAGCCTGAAGGTGTAACCGATTTCCGAAGCACTTTTAACTGTAGACTTTTTTAACTGATGAAACAGACTGCAGAATTATAATTAGTAGCTTACGTAGTAAACAATCATATCCATAACCTTACGCATGATTGTGAATACATGCTGTGCCCCATTTCGGGCGTGGCTGCAGCAACGCGTCTCACTGTCAGTATGCAATCAACTCGTATCACGTGAGTTAAATTTTGAACATAATACCTAAAGTATCATTTTATCTGAACGAATAAGCAAACTACCTTAATGTTGCGGAAGAAACCCGCCTTAATGTTCTGAAACCGTGCAGTCACGTGTAAAACTGCATCCGGCCTTTCTTTAATGCGCAATTACGCATGTGGTAGAAAAATATCGCCTATGCTTTTCCGTGTTGGCGATCATCTAGAGCATTCTAACAACAGACGAAAATAATGAAATCATTCTGCTGAACAATTGCCACAGAAAAGGAAGATCTTGTACATTCGGCGCAGTTGATAATAACGTCTTTATGATGACCTCATCCAAACTAAACCTAATTATTTTTATATGGTAGGCAACAAATGCGATCGCGAAAATCAGCGCGTAGTACCAGCCGGAGAAGCATCTCATGCTTTGCAGCGTGTAAAAGACCATGTGGCATGCATCGAATGCAGTGCAAAAGACAATAGTAATATTGGTGACGTCTTCAGTACATTGTTCGCTCTGGCCGATTTTCCCGAGGAAATGATTCCGAATGCGGAGCGCCGCATTTCCTTAACACACGGTGGGAATGTTCTGCCTCGACGTACCTACGCCGCAAAGGGCAGCGCGCGCCGCCGGCATGGTTTATCCCTGCGACGGAGACTCAGTGACGCATACAGTGCTCTGATACTCAACGTTAGGAGACCTTCGATTGCTACGGACTTGGTGATGGTTAGAACCAAGACTGAACAAAACGGCGTTCAAAGGTCCAAAAGGTGATTAAAATTTTTAATTACGCCAATGAGCACATATAAATAGCTACCATATAGTATACACTGCACATCGTATTATACATATAAATTCGGTAGCATTCCGATAACTCATTGTCAGTTCTGTATGGGTGTAGATATCCAGTTAGTGCGTCAATAAATGCGCAAAGATAGCTTGTAATACCTGGATATAAACATATGCTGAATTTAACTGCTAGGTCATTATAATTAGCCTTGTTAAAATGTTAAAGCATATATATGTCTTAATTCATAATCAGATCAGCTTCGCACATCTTATAATGGACTCTGTGTGTTGCAGCAGGAGAAGAGGAAGATCATCCGTAAAGAAAACAGACTCACAGCGTTCAACAAATCTTACAACAAGGGAATGTGGAGAAAAAGGGAATCCGGAATCCGGAGGAAAAAATGACAAATATACGAAAAAGGACAAGGCCACATGTTGCATACTATAACGGATTATTACACTAACGCCGTCCTACATCTAAGCAGTTTAAACTTCAGTTAAAATAGCATTCCTACACAAACTTGGAGTTCCAACAACGTTTTATTATATATGGTGTGGTTCATGGACGGACGATTAATTACATGTATACAACCAAGGACAAAACCACGGTTAAACAGTGGATGGTAGTAATGTTTAAAACTATCGTAATGGTTGCGGATACGTGAGTCAGCCGATCGCTTTCCCAGAGTTTTTAACACAAATTTGCCATTTGCTGCTCATTTTAATACTGGTTTCATGTGTGAATTAAAATTCTTGAAGATTTAATTTTATGTTACAACACCGTTTCAAATATGGTCTGAAGTGAAGTAAAGTGCGAATGTGCATTTATAACTGCGAATTAATTTACCCATCTGTTATGAGAATCATTAACTACCTGAACATGATAGTTCCATATCAACACACAAATGTCGTGCGATTAAGCCCGGCAGAAAGAAAGCACGAAAAAGCTTTATATTTGCCGTCGTTATTTAACTTTTCGTTTCCTGGACGTCTTTGCTTTGGCGCGACTAGGTTTGCGTTTCCTAGCAGTTCCTTCATTAAGACTAGAGCTTCTCCTGTGCGTTTGCTGTGATTTTGATCCAGACGGACTCCTTGGGGCTGTTTTGCATGACCCGTTCTTCGAATGCCGACTGGATCGGCCTGAAACCGCGGTTTGCACGGAACGCCGCTCCCTCGATTTAGATCGTGTACTCGTTTGACAATCAGATGCCGAACGTCTGCTGGGCGGTCTTAGGCGGCCGGATGTGGATGCGCCACCACACCGGTCAGGTGTCGTGTCGCAGCTGTTCGGGGAGCAGTGGCACACGGAAGTCACATCGGGGCTGCGTGGATTATTTAATGGAATAGGATGAGATGTCCAAAAAGGATCGGACTTCCGGCGGGCAGCTGTTTCAATATAATTAGTTTCATTTATTGTCAGTTTCATCTGTGAATTACTTCGCTTGCACAGAATCTGCCTCGAAGATTGCTAATATTGATAATACTGCTTTCTTTAAAACATATACTTTCTTTTATATTACGCATACGTACAGTACTTCTCTAACAGTTGCAGTATAATAGCAGTATATATTATGACAGTAGTATATACGACATCGTTTTACACAAGGTCTTGATTATGAATACCGCGCAATTTTGCGGCATCATGCTCAGTCTAACCAATAATTATATGAAAATTGGCCGTGCATAAGCACTGTATATAAACACTGCATAATATTTGGATAGCTTTATTTCGCTGGTCTTTTGTCTTAACCCTGAATAAAATAAGTTATGAAACGAAACAACTTAGCCACACAGTTCGTCTGAATTTATGGAATTTTGTCTTTTCCACGAATCACTGTGAATATATAATTTAAAATGGAAAAAACTTTCAAAATGTGGCTGTCTTAAAATCTTCAAAAACCCGAATATTAGAATCAGTTCGGTTCCTCGCTAGCGCAATCCGCTTGATACTATATAACACATTTAACATACACAAACTTTTGAAATTCTCTGCTGTGCGCCTACCTTGAGCCTGATTACCAGCAACACCATATCCACATTGAGTGCATGTTTGACCTTTGGTGTGCCTTCTGGTGCACCTTATCAAAATGTGTTCGATTTTTCTCTGTGTAAGTTGCTGTAGTGCGTTAGGATTCTCCTGTAAGGTAACACAGAAGTCAGGTGATTAAGTTTCAAGATTTATTTCACACGGGCAATCCTATAATTTTGCTCAGCTACCATTTCGTACTGTCGTGCTTTACGCATACAGCATTGAAGTTCACACTCCAGCTGGGACATACGTCTCTCCTCCGCAATCCTGGAATAATATAGTCCCAAGGTTAACGTGCAGGCCTGCAGCTACGCGTACAAGTAATAAATGCAGTAAAATTAATTGTGGTACCGGGTGCATATATTCCACTGCATAAAGCTAATCATTCTCCAGGTCACTTTTTAACAAAAGTGAACTGTGAATATATTTTGTCATTTAAATTTGCGGATAGAGTCAAAATAATTCGAATTTGAGGTACTGGTTTGCTTAGTTCAGTGAATGCTAAATATGTATGTTAAATATTATGTTTAATATTTGTTAAAAACAATAACATACTTATCATTATTACCACATAACATGCATGTCCATGAATTCTGTAGCTAACCATATACAGACCTACAATTAATGAAATATTTTTACCTGAACTATAATACAACACGTTACTGTGCCGCAGATCGATGCAATGCCATCTGATTGAAATGATAAAAAAACAGAATTATGTACCGACGCTGTGGTATGCTAGCTACCGATAGGTGTTACAGCTTAATCAAGTACAAATAGTTTTAAACTGACAATTCGCTACTGTTTTCACAAGTCAGATATGGTACATCACATTCCCACCAGCTGGAGGTGGTGATCATGATCAGTTGGTGAAACCGTAATGGGAAGTAATCCCATCCTAACTTATGTCCCATGACGGTACGAGGTAGCTATAGAATTTCATATACGAAGCCATGAGTTTATTGAGTTACATTCCTAGTGTCTCGCAACGTTAATTGCTGGCTTTTGAGCTGCTCTGATATTAAAACAATGATGAACTATAAGCAAGTCTCTGGGAAACAAATAATGAATTAAACATAGCTCTGATGACTGCTGTGTAATAACACAGACACAATAGCTCGATATAAAATTACAATACACATTTTATAATTATTGTATGGGTTGTCATGAATATGTAATAAGCGTGGTCTCACGTACTTATACTCATGGAGCAAGAAGCAGTAATAAATTTATTTTAATATTGATACGCTGTTTGACATAATATTATATAGTATTGCAATTGTACTGTGCGGTAGTTATGGATTGTTTCGCTGGAAGGATGCAAAAACACACCCCGAATCAGCTGCAGCTAAAGGCAAATCAGATTACTTGGGTAATGTAGAAATGGAACGGCAAGGTGAAGGATTTCGCTTCGTACTGTGGCAGATTCCGTTAACGGTCATGCGCGAAATTTGCTGCGGTATGTCGCTTTTCGCGCCTTGTGGAGAAAAATGCCCTACGTTTTTGATACAGAATAAATAAAAGCATATTGCCTTAGCAGTGTAAGATTAAATATGGAAAGGTCAAAGTATGGACTTACAAGAAAATAACGACGAAACAATTCTCACGATGTAATTCATAGCTTATTTTGTGTTAAGTCCAAGGTCATTTCCGGATTGTTGGATCACCAGGGAACTTCTTTACAAGAACGGAAAGTTTCAGATATCGGAACGGAACGGAACGGAACGTGTCTAATATTATCGCAGCAGAAAGATTCTGATTTGAAAATTGTTGTTGTTGCTAAGTAGCCGAATCCTAAAGCACACCAACCGTCGCTTCAATAGGATAAACGTCAGCAGGTAAAGCTTTTCCTTTATTAATTTTATGATTCCGCTGTCAAAACTGGCATGCCTTGTATTGGTATATAATATCATTCTGCGCTGTCTAAACTGCACACCCTTGGAAAGAGTGGAATGCGGCGTTTATGGCAAACTTTTACAGTAGTGTAAACGCAGTTCACTTTTTTTGGAAATTAAGGAATTTTCGTTATTTGGTTGTCTCCACAACAGCTGTCAACTCATGGAATTAAATATATAATTTTTGTGTTCAAGTATATAACGCCGGTCAACAGAATAATGTACAGTACCGTATACTATTTGTAACGGCTTTTTAAAGTGCGTCTTGCTCAAGAGTCGGAGAGTGTAAAAGTACAGGTACAATAATTATGCAAAACAAAAATAATAATTATGCACGAGAATTCGCCAGCCTGATGTACTACAGATTTATTTTTATTTTAAAGGTATATTCATCCCATCGAAACAACATATCTAATTGTAAGACCAAAATCACCAATATAACCAGCACCATAGTTTACTTATTGTAATGAATATACCACAAGGAACAGTCTCTAAATTGCAGATTAAATGAATAAAAGGGTGCAAACAATTTCATCACACTATAGCACAGACATCACCGTCATCAGCTTCTTTGTTTCCTTTTGAGTTCGTCCGTTAATTCCCTTAATTGTCGAACCTTATCCTGCAGATCCCTTTGAATTTTGTTGTCTGTAGGGTTAGCTGTTTGTCTGCTTTGCGTGCGACTGCTGTTGACCACCTGCTCGGCCCTTTTGGTCAGTTCAGGAAGGTCCAACGGGGTTTTCGGCTGAGACTGCTGCGTCCACGGGGCATCCCCCATCGGGTGGGGTTTCCCTGATGGTGGCAGCCGAGATTCTGCAATCTGGTACAACCTCGCAACTAGATCCTCACCTACCAAATTTAATCAAAAAAAGGGGGTAAGACGTACTGTGTGACACATCGTTCCAGACACTTGTAAAAGAGCTTGTAATCAACCTTGTACGATCACATACTTGCTCCTTTCGCTCTTAAGACGGATCCCGCTGCCATCCGTGCCGCACTACGCATGATTCGTGAATTCGCCAGCTATGCAGAGAAAGTTATACCTTCACTTCGGGGTGAATAATATATTGCATACAAATTGATAAAATTAATAGATACATTTTTATTCATTACCATCCGATAAGTTACGATAAATATAGCATATACGTACTCTTTAAAGGCATTTAACCACAATCGTACCTTTTCCACTAAATCAGGATGATTCATCATATACCTACAAACGAACACGTAAAGACTGCGCCAGGTAAAAACACGAAACAGCCAGATAAAAAACTAGATGCGGAAGACGCAAAAGAGCAAAGAGCTTGAATACATCCGTTCATAATTAAAGTAAGGAGTAACGAAAGAAGAAACAACAGTAAACCAGAATTATACAATATATAATTATTATGAATAGTCAGAAAAAACAAATTATATGGTACTTCGTCGGTTGTTGATAAACTTACCGCATAATAAACCGGAAAAACATTTTTGGATCTTCCGCTGAAAACCATAAAACCTTAAAAAAATTAATTGAGATTGTTAACTGTGTAATACTACTCCAGAGATTCGTAAAAACAACTTCAAAATTTCGACTGTCGATCATCGACACAAAAATTCTGGGAACAGTATGGTCGGAAGGGGTGAAGTGATGTTCAAAGCCTTGCCCCTGTAACACGAAGCTCAAGTTGGTACGCCACAGATGCAAAATGCAAAACTGCAAGTCGTGCATTAGTTACGTACGTTTAATCTGGAATAAAGTTTCCTATCTACGTTCTCCGTTTTTTTCGCCAGTTGGCGAATTGTTGAAAAGTCCGGCCAGATTCGTGATAAAGCACGGGTGTTCTTCGTAATGTGATATTCTCTGTTCTAACATTTCGAAAGCTTCGGGACATCCTCTTGCTGAATCTTGGCCAGAGCGAAAAAACATACGTTTTCAGAATGAGGCTGAGTTGGATCCTTCGTGGTCCTAAGGAGTTCCCTCGCGGTAATATGTGGATTGGGTAAGAGGACCATTGACTGCTCGCGCTTGATTACTACGTTGTTTAAGACATCTATTGAAGACTGAATTATATTGTACGGTGGTCGATCGCGATAGCGTAGCTTGAAGTTCCGGTTGGCTGTAATTATATGGAACTATGCTCGAGTGGCCTTCTCGACTTTCTTAGCTAGTAGAACGGTGAAGTACAGTTAAGTGAATTATAGTATTTCCTCTTTGTTTAGAAAGTATCGGCTGCTTCCACCCCTGGGACACGGTGTACGAGCGGGCGGTCTGAAACGACTAACACGGGAATATGAATGCATGAAGCTTCTGGCCAAGCCGTACATAACCGAGGTACATTATTCGCACGAGACTGACGGTATTTCGATGAAGGACTCAGCAGTTTACGATAGCATGACTATACGGCAGTTCTGGCGAATGGAAAGAAATTTTCGTAGCATATTATGATTATATCATCGTAATGGTGTTTGTAGTCTGTATGTTCGTACTGTTAATAGCGAGTTTTGGTTTTTTTAGCAGATTAAATAATCACGGGAGGCCCGTGATTTGCAAAAATTGCACTTCCTGGTTCTTTTGATGTTGATGTTGTTGATTCACATGCGTGTGAAATTTCACAGGCACAAGAGGCTTGCCAACCGGACTGGGATACCGCTTTGGCAAATCGAGAGAAATTCGAGTATGGGAAATTGAATATGCGGGGATTCGACCATGTGAAGTTGGAAGAGCATCTTCGATTCCTGAATGTTGAGAAGCGCTGGGAATAATTTCGATGTTCCTGATATTTGTGAGGAATTGTACATTTGTCGATATGTGTACGGTATCGGTGTTTCTTGCGTGGTGTGTTACACTGTTACGTGACCGATGCCATTATTATTATACGTCGGTTAATGTTACCGACAACGGTTTATTTCGCTCTGATTGAACTGTATAAAGTCAACCATCTGTCAGTTTTTTTTTGCAGTCATAAAAACAGTTTTGCGTGCTCTCGGGTGGTCGCGTAATAAGACTAAGGTTTTCATACGACGTGGACGATTTTTTGAAAAACCTGGGTGGTTTGCTGGCCCAAACGTCTGCCACTCGGACATTCATGATCCGTTCGTTGCCGATGTGTGTAAAGGGAAAAAATCGTTTCTGTTGTTCCCATCTAGTCCGTGTACAAATTCATGTGATTACTATAATACAGACCTTTATCACAAAGCATTTCGCAGTTTCAGATAACACTCACGCTTACGAATACATACGCAAAGAAATTTACAAGGGAAATCAGATAACAGGAAAGAAAGGGAACATCAGAAAACAGGAAATGAAAACAAGTCCAACAACCCCGTTTCCCGTCACTAGAGACAACCCACAAAGTTAAAACGTTACAAGTAAAATATATTAACTTTATAACTACAAATAACCGGACAGTAGACAAAAACTCCATACGAGGAAAAACTTTAGGCAGCCGCTGTAAAAACGACATCTGCTGTTTTCGTTAACTCTGGATCATCCCTAGAAAACCCCCAGTTATCAAAATCCGATTTTCAGATTCATATACCGAATAATCGCACAAATGCAGTATGTTGATACAGTAGAGGTGCGTAAATAACCGCTCGATGTAGACAGTTTTGAATTGCTTTAGTTCTGATGTCTTCTGCACTGCACTTACTCAATGATACTTCTTGTAATTTTCGCTCTCTGTGACAGCAGTTCAGCGAAGCGAGAAACAACCGGATCATACATCAGGCTAGCAGCAGCGATAACTTCGTCCCCTCTGCAACAACAGAAATGCAAAAAGATTATAACATTTTTACAAGCGATGTCCGTCGCTTGTAAAAACCGTGGTTTGTAATATCAGTACACCGTGGAAGATTTTGTATGAGTACGAGTAATCTATTTCAAGAAAAAGGACAAACGTACCTCAGGTAATACGCAACAAATTTCATCCCAGCCAATGTGCCATGAATGAAAGTATCGTCAAAACCGATCCCATACCCTAATAATGACACCCTAATAATAACCCTAATATATGATTTTGTTAAAAGAGATGTGCAACCTTATATAACCTCAACGAAAAATCTGAACGTACCTGCATAACGAATACTTTTTCCAAAAATTTGTGTCCAAAAATACGGGACCGTATGCACCGGGATTTTCTTCCCCACAATGCTGAAAGCTGCTATTCTGCCTAGAAAAAAAAATACACCCGAAAGGTCAAAAACCATTCCAGGATCTCAGAGACGGCAATTCATCTGTTATCAGCACCGAGAGAATGGGCGACATTCCAGTGACCAATGGTCACCCGCATATTGCCAAATACTTTCAAAGGAAATTCCACAACATCACCGGCTCCGTAAACATCTGGTATCTTTGTGGCCATGTACTGCAAAAAAAACAGACTGTAGATGTTAAATTTAAAGAAAGGAAAATCAAATGGCACTAAACACTTCATATTTTCCGCCGTCTCATGCATACCTCGTCAACTTTTAAGGCACGGGAACGCGGATTGATCTCTAATCCAGAGTCGGCTAAGAAATCCGTATTGGGAGAAGTACCTACATAAAAACCTCCCGGTTAGAATACAGCTATAATCATTTCGTTTCATCGTTCAAAATCATGATTATTAATATAAAACAAATTTCACTGCGCACCAATGCCAACGATTAAAATGTCAACATCCACTTTGGTTCCATCAGAAAGCTTCAGATGCTCAAGGCGGCGTTCATGCTCATTGCCATTGTACTCCTCGATTCCATCGATATTTGACAGAAACCGCACACCTTTCTTATCAAACAGCTCCTACATAAAATGAGAAGCTTACGGCATCGATCATTAGCAATCCCGATGAGATTAATTGTTACCGTCTTGATGGCTTCTCCAACATCCGGACCAAATGCATGTTGGAAGGGAACCCGCGTTCTGCTGATAACCGTCACACTGGTTGCCTTATCCACAAAGTACGCCGCACATTCCATACCAATGAAGGATGATCCGAGTATGACAACATGCTTGGTCTTTCCGGCGTCGTTAATTGCATTTGCATCCTGTATTGTGCGCAAGTAATGGATATTTTTCCAGTCAATGCGGGTCTCGATAACCGGAAGGGTGCGGACATGCTGACCGGTGGCGATGACTAGGTAATCATATTTCATTCCTTCAACTGAATCGCTGGCAGATGAAATAATTTTGTTTTCGGTATCTATGGAGGTAACCTAAAAGACTAAAATCATGAAGAGTCACTGCAAACAAAATACCCATAACGACGAAAATAACTGAAAAAAAGTTTCGTCATGATTTCTTGCTAGTATTTTTCTTTTCCAAACTTTTCGCTCTGGTTATAAATTTTCACAGTAATTCCTTCACTATTTCCAGCGTAACAAAAAAGAATTTATTTTACTATCGCTATTAAAGCTATTCATTTATTTAATAAAAAAAAGTGTACAAACTATTGCAAATCACAGTTACCTTTGCATTACGTCTGACATCGATGTCGTATTTCGCTAAGAAATCGTCTTTACGAAGCTGTATTTTGTCAA